>JAMLFT010000056.1:0-66259 GCA_026544285.1 Pachyrhizus erosus | reverse complement strand
ATCAATATATTAATAATTTTTTTAAAACAATAAAATAAAATAATTTATTATTTTTATTGGTTTGAATATATATATATATATTAAGTGTTTTACATTAATTACCAGATGAATAAGGATAAGTATATCTACTCAAAACTTTTATGCATAGAATGTGATATGTGAAAGTTGACCAGCAGCCGGCATCTATATTGGGAAAGGAGTAGCCACTTAATTTTTAATTTTAATAAACACATCAGTATTAATCACAAATTGAAATACATCAGTATTAATCACAAATTGAAATACATCAGTATTAATCACAAATTGAAACACATCAGTATTAATCACAAATTGAAATACATCAGTATTAATCACAAATTGAAATACATCAGTTTAATTGTTGGAAGCTTATTAATCAAGCTCACATTAAGCATATACAAACTTAATCAGGTTTATATATGAATGACTCTAGTTGTAAATAAATTTAAAAAATAGCTAAATAAACTAAATAAGAATTTTATAAAGCTTACACTAAGCTAGTAAAGTTTCATCCCATTTATTCATCAGGAAATGAATATGATAGGGAAATAATGACATAGCCTTATTAGCAAAATAAATGAATTTCTATATGCATATTTTGAGAAGTCACTGAAATAAGATTTGAATTTTGGGCAAGAGATGTTTTATTATAATTATAATTAACCAGCTTTAAGCCTGTGGATTCCACGACAGATCTCTGTCAAAAGTGTTGAACTTGAACCGCAATAGAAACCATTAAGAATAAAAAGAGCGATGGCTTTTTTAATTCCCTCTAATTGCGTCAAACATTTGATTCCCTCTGAGCAAATCAAAGAAATTAAAATGAATTAAGAAACTATATATAAAGATATGTCTTACCTTCTGTTTATTTAATAAATTAAATATTAATCCATGACTAAAAGATATCGTCACTTAGATTGTCCAGCTATGCTTTATAGCTTTCGAAATTTTCAGAATGGATTTTTTTAAATGATAATTAAGTGGATCCATTTTTTCTAAAATTCATGTGAACTTTGGATTCTGAAAAATTAATCATTTTTACCATATTGGGTGCAAATTTGTATGAGTAGTACGTACGCTAATCTCAGTTTGCAGACAAGCAAGTTTATCACATCCTGTAATTAATATTGGATAATTTTTCCTAGATACATTTGTAAATTAAAAATACTTTATCTTTGAAATTAATTCTTTTACAATATCTTTTTAATTAAATGAACCATTTTTATATAATTATTAAATAGACTTTACAATTTTTAAAAGTAGAAAATTTTAATCAATGAGTGTAATTTAAAAAAAAAAGTGAAAAATTCATCTTTACAAAAAAGATAATATTTCATAAAATTAAAATTATATAATATTTAATATTCTGATCTAAAAACTTTAAATTATCAATATTATAAAACAGACTTTTTTTTATATATTTTAAGATACCTCTAATTCTACTAAAACCGACGTAGTGATGGAAAGACTTAAATAATTTGGACAAAATCTTAAATTTAAATCTCATTCCGGTTATTATACACAATAAAAAAAGGAAAAATTATTTTACAATAAAAGATATTATAATAATTGATACTTTTCTCTAATTAGAATTGAAATTTCACTTTAATATGTATATTAAGTTATGGAACACTTAAAAAAATTGTATATAAATTTTCACCAATAGAAAAAATGCAGTTGAGAATTATACTTCCCAACTGAAGTAAAATTTCAAAATGAAAAAATTAAAAATAAAAAAGCAAAAGAGGATGAAGATTAACATCACGATCTAAAGACACAAAATCACAGGTTGAGCAAGGGAAAACCAAATCATAAATTATAATCTAGATCGAAAAGATGGGGATGAAGGGGAGAAAAGTGACAAGAATAATAAATAAAATTATAAGAGAGATTCAATTGATAAACCTTTCAAATACTGAGAAAAGTTAAGTGAGAAATGAAAGTATAAAAGAAATTGTAAAGATTATTCCAGTTAACTAAGTGAAGCATTTATTTCCATGCCATAACTTCTGTGGCTCAACACTTCTTCAACTTTTTTAAAACTTGAATGTAATAATGTAAACTTTTACAACCTGTTATTAGAGATGGTGCTTCACGGCAAAAGCACCTGTTTATACATTCAATTTAGAAGCACCCCCATCAATTTGGTGGGAAACTAAATGCAAGAAATGTTGTCACATGTCCAGCAGGACATTCTTTTATAGTTGTATAATAATATTGTAAATAAATATGAGAACTGTATATTTATGATTTGAATTCATTTAGATAGATCAATACAATACAAGAGTTCTAGAAATAAGTAAAATTATCCAATAAATTAAGAGAAGTTAAAAATTGACAAATTGTGGAGGAAAAGGAAAAGTACAGATTGTGATATAATATGTTGATATTCTTTTAATTTTAGAAATTTTATCTTTGAAAGTAATACTAGATTTCCATTAAATGAAGATGAGTAAATATATTTAAGAAATTAAAATTTTATCAACACGTTTAATTTTTACTTTCATGTAAAATGTCAAAAAAAAAAAAGTGTGTCTTTAAACATTCATAACACATGACTAAATTCATATTCAGTTGTTAATGAGAAAATCAACCGTTAATAATATGATATAGACGTAAATAATATAATATATCATAAATATATTAAAATTTTAATTATTATTTTTTTTATCAATAATTAAAATTACTTACTTTAGTAGACTGGGTTTAGAGAAGTTAAATCTCAAATTTAAGAATTTAATAATAAATTTTATATCACCTATCACAACCTTACTGATTAATATTATGACATATTTTAATATGAAATAAATCTCTTTATTAGTGTTAGATTCTCTTCATCAGTGACATCTTACGTGCATATTTGAATTGGTTTTTATTGAGTTTATAAAATTTTAAAATAAGTGAATATATTTTCAAAACCAAACTTTATCACACTCGTTGTGATACTCAAGCTTTTATTTTATTTTTCAGACAGTTTATTTTTCCAGTGAAGAAATTACATTGATATAATAAATTTATAAAATAAATTGTAACAAATAAATAGAAAACATGAAATAAAATGAATAATGAAATAAAACTTAATAATTTATATTATAAAATATTATATAAATAATATAATTTTATTAGTGGGCTTGCCTATATATTGTGTACCTAACAATTTATTGATTCAAAGATAAATTTAAAATAAACTTTAGGAATAAAAAGGACCTTAAAAAACGAGAATATTTTAGTAAATCTATGCTGTGCATGCCTGACGCCATTCACGTCCCGTGTTGGGCACAAAGTTCGTCGGTTAAATTTGACATATATTACTGTAATTTATAGATTAATTAAGTTCATTAATTAAATAATGAGATAGAAAAGTTTTTTAATAACAAATAATCTTTATCAAATATCTATTTTTTTATTATAAAAACCTATATGTCATTACTTTATTAGAAAACATAAAAAATAAAGTTTGTTTATCGAAGTTATAATTTGTTTATACCTATCATTACAATTTTTTTATCTGAGAAGGAAAATGTTAAAAAATTATATATGTTAATTATGTTATTTTATAATGGAAAATAATGTAAAAATAGAAAAAATAAAATATTGCATAAATAATGTTGTCATGTGCAATGCATGTGGGAAAGGAACATCAAAGGGTGTTTTAAAATAACGCATAATCTCTTAATATTGGATTTCTCTCTTTCTAAGATTATTTTCTTCTTCCCTTTCTGAAGGCTTCTCCTCGTATTTCTTTTTTTATTTTCCTTTCTTCAGTTTCCACCTCATCATATCTACTCTATAGTACTTCTATTCTTTGTTAATTCTTTAGGAACTAGTTTTTCCACAAAATCAATAGTCACGAGTCACTCTGCCAGCAGCTAAAGGGCTAACTCCTCTATGTCTACTTTAGTATAGATCTTGCATAGAGATTAGTAATTGTTTATATATAATATATATTAATTTACATCTTTGTATTCTACATTTCATTATGTTTCTTTCTCATTTGAATAGATCTAATAATTTTGTTACATCAATGTTGTCTACAACAGTTTCTTATCATATGAGTACGTGTGCCAGAAATTCTCAGTTGATTTAATTACTTAATTATAAAAAAGTGTGCTTTGTAGTATTTATTAAAATATAAAGCATCTTTGTCTGTGTCACCATTTTACATCCCAGTTAGCACACATAATATAAAATATTAATTTTGTCATCAAAATCCATGAAAGCCCAATTGATTAATTAATCAAGTTTCACCACATAACTTGAGGGTGTAAAGATAACTCCCACTAACGATAGTGCAGAAGGAATATGACCTTGTAGACTTACCAAGAATCATACACAGTACGTTGTGCGTTCGTTTTAATTAAAATTTTGTTTTGTGTATACATGCCTGGCGTTATTTAAAGAAAATTGCATTGATATACTCTCTGATGAAACTGTGAAATAATAAATATATTAATAAGTATCTGTTTGCTGACTCCATTTCCAAAAGAAAAAGCACAAGGGAAAGAGTACAAGTCTGTAGGTCCACTCATACTAGCTGGTCTTTCTTTTCTTTGAAAATGTATTCCTCCAAGTTAAAGGTAAACCTTAATCAATGAATTAATGGCGCACCGTACTTTCTTATGCCTTTTTCAATAGTAAGATGCCACCAATCAATATAATTAGTGGTTAACGAAATGTTATGGTCAGATTCCCAAATTCACCAACACACATCATTTTAATTTATATATATATGTGGGAAATTATTAGAGAATCATTTGTGTTTTATTTTTACAAGTACAATTATCACCGAAGTGCATTAAAGCTTAAATTATGGATTATTTCTTATGTAAGGTTGGCTTTGGCCAAAGCTATTCGCCAAAGGAGACACTGATTGCCCTATTCTATAATTCCTCCCTCAACCTACCGAACCCCTCCTTTCCATTATTTTAGGATTTTAGAAGAAGTTTCTATCTGATTTTTTTACGGTATTCTATCTCATTTGAAAAATATTGCTTTTGTGTAATTTATTAACATTATCTTTTACATAATATGTTATCATCAATCTATTTTTGTAATATGTGTGCATGTTGCCAAGTGTATATTCATCTGAAGTTGGAAATATACTCTTGGTTTTAAAAACAGAAGTATGATCAAATTATAGTTTTAGGAGTATTTTTAACAAGTTCAAAATTATATTTTATTAACATTTTCCTTCTGAACAATAAGCTACTACACACATATTATCTAAAGAAGACTTAATTATAAATTTTACTATCAAATTTTGTAATTTTTATGAAATTTATCGATATTAATGTATCACTAAAGTAGAGTTTTAATTTTTGTGAAATAACATTGTTTTGTTATTAATATAATGGTAAAATATATAAAAATTAAAAAATTTAATGATAAAATGAACGAAAAAAAATTAGATGGTAAAATATGTTAAATAATAAAAATTAAATGATAAAAATTATAATTAAACCTTTAAAGAATGATAACTATCAAACTTTCATGTTTAATTATTCTCTTATTTTTTTTCTATTCTTACTTACAAAAACATATATTAAATATTGAAATAGTAAACTTAAAACACTTACAAAAAATAAATTACTTATAAACAAACTAAATTAATTGAGTGCAAATTATTACTTTTTTAATTCACAATAATAACTAAATATATTAAGTTCTAATGTATATATAGTCATGATTGAATAACAAGAACACAAAGATTGTGATGTTCTTTATGAGAAAAGTTATGAAGCCTCTATTGAGAGTAGAGTTAAATATATGAATTGAAACCTACATACCATCCATTTAACTTGTAACTCATGCAAGTTATAATCTTAAAAATATGAATTCTATTTAGATGCGAGTCTTTTTAGTCTAGTTTGTTTAACATGTATTTTAAATAAATTTTACTTGCAAATTTACATGTTCACATGTAGGTTTTTACTATTTTTTTTTTTAAATGGAGGATCCAACTATATTAAAGATGGAGTTAAACATAGTAACTGAAGATGATTGATTATTATGCATTTTATATATTTGATGTATGTTATACTTAATATTTTGTGTGTATTTGAAATTTGCACTTAGGATATTTAGTTTGTAATACCTTCATTTCATATTTGGTTAATCAACTTAAAAATGTTTGATATTTAAATGGATGGATTGATAATCATGTTTCAAATTGATTTTTTTAATATTTGTTTCTATTTTTATTATTTTTAACATTATTTTACATTTTAGAAAATCATTTTTTTTTTTTGCAAGTTATGGGCTAACCCATTAGTCCATAGGCTATAAAACCTAACTTGTTTTTATTGCAATCTAGGGTGCCTTGTCCCATTTAAGTTGTAAACTTTTGTGCAATGAACCTAAATAGGTGGATTAACCTGTATATCCAACTCTAATTGGAACCACCAATGTACATGCATATGTATAGAAGAGAACATCATTCAAGAACAAAAAGATATGAAGACTTCATAATATGTGAGGGAAAAGGTGGATCTAATGCACTAGAATTCACTTAAAATAAATTATATATGAAGGAGGCAACCATAAACATCCCAAGTGCTTTATTAATGATAGTATTTTTAAGAAACTTTGCACAGCATGGTAGGAAGTTGTAAAGACCTAGTTTTGTTCAAATAAATAAAAAGACATGCAAGAAATTAGGAAAATTAAAAGGAAAAAAAGAATTAAAAATAACAAAGAAATCAAATCAACATAAAATCTCTATCATTGTTTAATTGGATCCAAAACCCAAAAATATGACTTTTACTTTATTGTTTTGTTGTTTATTTATGGCTTAATGTAGAATATAACGCCTTTTTTATTCCATTGTATTTTAAGGAAACTTGTTCCAGATATTTTATTTTATTTAAATTTTCAAAACTAGTCTTATTAGGGGTTACAATTTAAAAGAGACATAACTATCAACATCATATCCAAGCAACTTAATATTAACTATGACATTTCAATGAACATGATAAAGTCAGGTCAAATTATAATTATTACATTCTCCCAAAGTAACTAAATGGTACTTTACACAAAAGTTAAAAAAATCCAAGATGATAAAAAATATTTATGTCCCTTCAAACATTTCTAGCTCGAACACTCTGAAGGATCTTCTTTTGAGGATTCCTCTCTTCTACCTTGACCATTTGCTAGAGTTGAACCCATGGATGAGTCTTGGCTTGGAGGGGTTTAAGCACGTCAAGGAACTGCAGGAATATCTAGAGGAATACCCATATATCTAGGTGGTGGGGTTTGTGATAGGATTACTGGAATGTCTATATGATGGAATTGTCATGGGATTATGATGTTCGGAGGTCTAAAGGCAAATCTAACATAGCCCATGAATGTATCGTCTCCACTGGTCATGTCATGCATCAATTGGCCCTCCAAAGGTATTATTGTCAAGTGAAAAGGGGCTAAAATTCGTTCGCCATTTGAATCTGAAATGTGAGGGTTGTAGGAGTGAGTAATCTATCCTCATAAAATCACATACACATATAGATAACCTATATTTGTCATAGACTTTCATCTTACCGTAATGTGCCTAATTAGGATTCTACTCGATTTAGAGTCCTTAGTAACCTTCATCACTACTTTCTCCAAAAAGACTTAGAAGAGTGTGTTAATAATAGTCCAAGTTTGCATTTTGGATTGACGATCGGGAGTACATATCTTGCCTAGTACTAGGTCTAGGATACTATCAATTGAATATTGGTAATGCTCTACTTGGTCGGGGACGCCAAGTCGGTTCTATGGGAATTTAGAATTCGAATTCTGCTTTTCAGACCAAATTTTGATGAAATTTTGATCCTAAAATGAAATTAGAGACATACATACACTTTGGGTAACAAAAATTTAAAGAAAAGAGGTTTCTCTTACTTATTTTGAAGTTTTTTGGCAAAGAGAAATGAACTTTCCGGTGAGGGGTCATTTTTGAGTTTTACTACTTCGTTTTGATTAATTCTTGAATAGAAATGTTGTTGAGAGGGTTTCAAATGAGTTAGGGAACAAAATGGGACGAATGGGGTTCAATTTGCGAAAAGATTTTGAGCTTCGTTCCTCTTTGGCTACACCTTATTCTTCACTTCTAGTGGCATCGAATTTATAGGCATTTTGAATTGAAATTTTGTTTATTACATTCCTAGAGTGTGGGCAATGTAGTTGGGGCAGCGACAAGGTCATAGGGTGGCAGGGCGAAGTTTTTGCATAAGGTAGCTCAAGGTTGAAGGAGGTGATCGAGCTGCTTCAATGGCAATCTGCGTTTATAATAACAGCTTATGTATAATTAATTTGCATAAGTTTTCAGCGATGGGCCTAGTGGTCAAATGACACCCCTTGCTTTCCCAATTTCCTATCTGCCTCCAAGTTGTGTCTTTGAATCTGCTCCACTCCAATTTTTTTCTCTTTTTTTCGCTTTTGTGTTTTATTTATTATGTATAATACATATACAAGTTAAGGTATTTTTATCACGTCTAGGGAGGTTAGCCCAAGTGGCATGCGTGCCTCCCCCTTCTCCTCTAGTTTTGGGTTCGAACCTACACCCACTTCTTTCTTGTTTTCTCATTCTTTTTTCTTATTTTTTTGTTTCTTTTTGTGTTCTATTTTAATTTTTAAAATTATATTTTTTAAAATCCTATAAATTAATTTATATCTTTCCCTTACTGTTCTGATATTTTCTTCCACCAAATATTTATTTTGTCTTGATAAAATTTATTTATATCATTTATCTAAATATTTATTTATTTATATTTAATTAATAAAATTTTATTTCTGATTTCTAAAAATTTATATTCTTATTCTCTTAATTTATTCTTTTCTTCTTTTACTTATTATTTTATCTAAAATGTCTAAATCTATTTTATATACCAAAAAAATCAAAGTATTTTTATTTAATTATATTTATTATTTAAACTTATTTTCACTCAAAATTTTCAACTTGACTAATTAAAATTTCTCTCTCCATATTATCTCCTGGATAATATTTTTATTAGAATTTAGAATTCTAAATCTTAAGTGAACTAAACTAGAATAGCGAAGGGTAAATTTCTAATTTAAAACTATAATTTTATTATATTAAAAGTATGATGTTACATAAAAAAATTAAAAATTTATCAATTAATGAAAAAACAATAAGATATGTAAATGTTCACTTTTGTTCAAGAAAGTAAAATACAAAAAGAAAAGAGAAGGAATGAGAGAAATTTTTAAGACAGACAATAGACATTTTTATATTGAACACCATGAAAGAAAAATATCACATCTAGAGCTATAATTGTTTTTGAAGTGTTCTTTGTGTCATTAGAAAGCTTAGAGAAAAAATTACTACTCATGTCTTTACTTCAAAACCAAAATTGACTTTTATTTTGACGAAAATCAACCCTAAAGTGGGCTATATAATCATGTACACTCCCACATTTCTTCCATTCTCTCTTATCTCTCAATTGAGAAGTTTAACATTGAACTAGTTACTCTCATGCATCATCTTCTTCTCTTATATAAAGAGGAGACTACCAAGCAATAAAGACTAAGCCATAAAATATCCAAAAATAATTTATAGGACTGGTGCAAACTACAAGGCTTATGAAAGCTTATTTTGCTTCTAAAGCTTCAAATAAGAAGTGTATTGGCTATTTTGGATTGCTTTACGTATTGTGCAAACCAAGTAATTTATTCTTAAGGTAAGTTTGTCAATCTTTTTTGTATTCTTTCTTTTATTTTCCTTTTATTATTATGTGAATGTTATTTTTATTCTTTTTGTCTCTCTTAAATTAAAAATATTTTATGTTTTTTTAGAATTAAAATATATTAAAAAAAGATAATAAGAAAATGGATTAATAATAACAACAATTTTGCATGTACTTTCTATTTGACTATTATGAATTTTTTTTAAATAAAAAATTAATGATATTTTCCAAATTAAAAATCATAACAAAAATTAATAACACGGGTTATTAGTAATAATCATTTTAGATGTACCATGTATTTAGTTATTATGAAAGCTTTATAAAATAGATTTAATGATAATAATTTAAGATGCACTTTTATTTTATTTGGTATCTTTGAAGTCTTGTAAATGAAAATTAAAGATATTTTTCAAATTAAAAGAATTATAATAAAAAAATTAATTAAAACAAAGGTAATAATTATTTAGAAAGCCTTAAAAAATAAGGATAGTTACTTTGGATGTATTTCTTAATTGTCATGAAAAGTTTTTGAATAAAAAATAAAATTAAAAAAACATAAACTTAAACATTTGTTTATCAAAAGAATTAAGTATTTTGATTCTTCATTGTACCTATGAATACATGACTAAAAGGCCACAGTTGTTGAATTAAAAAGATAAAAAAATAATCTTTTGTTTTTTTAAAAGATAATAAAATAGGTTTAATAAAAACTTCCATGTTGAAAATAATAATATATAAAACATAAAAATAATTTTCTCCTTTTAAATATTAAATAGATATTTTCGAAGTTGTCTAAATTTTACACATTTAGTCAAAGGTAATTGTTCTAGAGCAAATGTTGTAGGTTGCTAGCACATTTTTTCGTGTGTAATTAACCCTTGAACTCAAACTTTGGTTTTGAATTTTATTTCTTTTTAAAAGGTGTTTCCAAAGTTTTTTTTTCAAAAAATAAACCTTGATGACGACTTCTTGCTTTTATATTTTTTTGTCATCTTGACACAATCTCAGTTATGACAAAAATATTGGCTATCAAGTTTTAAGGAAAAAATATTGGTCGGAGGACATGTTAAAAGAAGTTTGGAGCTTTAGATGAAATTTAATATGACGAATATTGAAAATTGATTATTTATGTATGATGAAGTTCAAAATAGATGTTGATCATTATTAAGTGATTAAAGGTTTTTTACCACGATTTTTCTATTTAAACTTGGTCCTCAACTTTTATCACATATAAAATAAAGATACTTAAGAAACTTGCTTGGATCAAGTCTGTAAGTTTAGGATAATTCTTCTTACAATGAAAACCTATTGTTAGCCTTTACCTTTATACCAAACAAATTAAACAATGAGTACTTTAAATGTCACACCAAGTTGTTTTACAAGGTGTGCTGAGATTGATTTAATACAACTAGTGATGATAAAGTTTGTTGGATGATTATTAGTATATTGTTAAGCAAAAGAGACTACATAAACTATGTTTCTTTTATTAAGGTGTTATGACATTGTTTTAGGAATTATAAGAAATGTAAAAACTCTACAATAATCTTTTATTAGAAGTGTTGTAGTTTCAACCATCTGGGAGCAAGCTTCCTTATAGGTACATAAGGCAAACCTTAGCAAGTCAATGAGAACAAGTAAGATTAAGAGTATGGCTAGAACCAAGCTTAATGTGGGGTGTAACACCTTTGAGAGTCGACATTTTAGCAATTCACATTCTACGACACTTTACTCAATCACACTTTCCTTATTGGTTAGATCCTATACTATTCAAAATCCTTAAAGAGATATCTACAACCAACTTTGATACCACTTGTAATGTCCAACTACATTTAAAATGGATGATTGACCCCATAAACTAACATAAAACTTTTCAACGTACTTTGTCCTCACTCACACATTTCTTAGAATTTTTTCTTGAATCCTTTAATCCATTTATAACTATACAGTCTCTGAATCTTTTTCATTCAGGTGTGTAATTGATTTGTTCATGTATCCCTTTCGTTGAAAGCCAACCAAGAGCTGGTCCTTATCAATGTCGTATCTCTTTTGCATTGACAATCACTTCTCATCCTTGTTAGTGTTTGAAATGTTACATGGAGATTGATTGATGATAATAAAATACTAAAAAATAATATAAATTACCATAATTACAATTAAGTTTATGAAAACCATAAGGATATCCATTTAAATCAATTTACATCCATGGGTGATACAAAGATCATGATATACCAATTTAATCATGAATTCAATGCATACTAATAATGCAAGAATTTTTGGGCAAGGAACCACGTAAAGTAGAAAGCAAATTATGATACATGCTCGCATTTAATATAGAAAGAATTATGTCAAAGTGACTTACGGCCTAGCCAAACTAGTATAATTAATAACACATTGCCTCATTAGGATGGATTGAGAAGGAAAACTAAAAGTATTAGGAATATTGTAAATTTTCAAGGAACCATTACCAACAAACAAAAGTCAATAAAATTATTATATAAGAGATGATCTATCACATAACTACAAATAGACTTAGATGTCTAAGGCAATATACATTTATTACCATGTGACCAAAGATACATTCAAACAATAAGTTCACTAGGGAACCTAAGATTTCTAGAACCTTTAAAGAATCCATAACCAATATATTAAGATTGTTTTTAACATTTGCAATGCTTTTGGCAAACAAGTGATCTAAACTTAACAAAAAGTGCACATTTATCATTTCCCTATGCACTATCATTTTATAAAACTTATAAGTTTCCACCATTTTCAATTATCATAAAATATATCAAGAGTTTAGTTTAATGACTCAAGCCTTACATAATTATTATGATGGAAACTTAATGTTAATTATAGGAGGCTAATTCAGGAAGACATGGGATATACAACTAATGGTTTACAGAACCCTAAGCCTAGTCATGTAGTATTCTTAAAACTTTAAGCAACTGTTGTAAAAAATATTAATATAATTTAAAATCTTAGAATAAAATTATATTACATTAAAAAATTACAAATGTCACATCTTTTTTCTTATTGTAGGTATTATACTTTTTCTTATGTCCCACATAATTCATTATACCCAATTATTATTTTTTAAAAATTATTCATTATTACATTTTCTATTTTAATAATTGTTAATAAAAAAATAAAATAAACAAAAAATTAATTTTACAAAGAAAATATATAATAAAAAATTATTTAAATTTTGAAATCAAATATCTTGGTGTAAAATTTTCAATTGGTATATAAAAGAGAAAGATAAAGTCAGAGTAAAAGTCCATAATTCACATATTATATAAATACTTTAAATTGAATGATTAATTAATTGATTAAATATAAGATTATATTTGATAAAAGTAATTTAAAATTAAAAATTAATTATTAGTTAAAAATTAGTAGTTGAAAGTTATTCAGGTAACTAATTAAATTGTAAGTGTTTAATATACATGTCTAGACAAAGATGATAGTGGAGTTAACGACTTTCTTCTTCTTTCATTTTTCAAAAAAGTTATGGATAAATTTATCTATGGATGATTTTTTAAAGGTAGAGGTGTATAGGGGAGGTATTTATTGAACATAAGTGGAGTAAATTTAAACAATGGTATGGATTTGTTAGATATTGAGTGATGTGACTCAAGAAGGTTTAGACAAAATCTATGAACTCATAAGTAACTTTTATTACGCCTACCTTAAGAAATCTAAAAATCAAGTTTAGTGATCCATTTGAATCCTTGAATACAAGACACAAGAATCTAAAGTGTTTGAAATGTCATAAGGATGATCAAGGCTTGATAAGTCAAAAAAGTTCTAAAAAGAACTCAAGAGAAAACTCTCATAAAGAAAAAAAAAACTCATTTTATTCAACACCTTCAACTTCTCAAAGCTACAAAGTTTTCTCTATTTATAGGCTAGACTTTGTTTTAAAACCCATTAAGAATTAAATTCCCACTTACATTAAGTTTTCACTAAAAATAAATTCTATTAAGAATTAAATTCCTATTTACATTAATTTCCAACTATAGTTAAATTATCCAACAAGATGTATTTTTCACTAACCATCATAATGGTTCACCAACTATCACAATGGTTCACTAACCATCATAATAGTTTACCAAACATTACAATGCTTTAGAATGATGGTTCACCAACCATCAAAATGATTTAGGAAGTCTAAACAAACATTACAATCCAACCTAGAAAATATCAACAAACACTTTAACTTATTACATGAAAACTAAATACAAAAATTCAAGAAAATGAATGTTAACTAACATTTTAGCCCGAAAGCTAAGTAATCCATCCAAATAAACTTGATCCCAAAAATACATCTTAAGTGTTAAGTATTAGGGTCATTTTACTCTCCAAATTGTTGTCTTTATGTGTATTGAAATTATCTTCAAATTATAGAGATGTGATAATTCTTGAATTGGGCTTTAATTTAGTTGAGCCTTCTTAGTTTGCATTTCCAAGACTAAGCTTTGAAAAGTCTTTTTGTGCTTACTTTTGTGAATGGTTCTTCCAACCACTCAAAAGGATATTTTACTTTGTTGGTCCTTGTTAGATTCATATCATTCTCTTCCTCTTTGAAGTAATTCAACCTCAAATCATGTTTAGTATCTACATCAAACAAGGATAAGTTAACAACAATAAAAGTAACATTCATTTGATACTTACCGTGGAACTCAAGTTTATAAGCATTATCATTGATATTTCCAACCACTTGAAAAGGCAAATGTCTCTTAGTTGTAGATTTAAGTGCCTTTGAAACCTCAAGTTCATATACATTTGATCATTTTCTCTCCAACTTGTGCACTTCTTCAAGCCCCTTCAAAAGAGAATTATCACTTATAAACAATAAGTTAGAATATAATACTTTACATTCCTCCTTTATTTGCACTTCTTCAAATCCCTTCAAAAGAGACTCATCACAATTAAACAATGGGTTAGAATAAAAATATTAATATTCTTCCTTTTGTTTATATTCTTCTCTCCATTCTTTCTCATTATCTTATTTTTCTTTTAACTCTTATTCTCTCTCAATTTTTCTCCTATTTTCTTTCAACTCTTCTTTTCTTTCTCTTTCTTTTTTCATCATCTTTTTTTCTCTTTCTCTTTCTCTTTATAAGTTTCCTTCCTTTTATTTTACCCATTTTTCTCTCATTTTTAGAACAAGGAATGGTTCATGTAACTAATTACAACTTTTGGTTTGGTAATCTCAATAGTGGAGGAGGAAAAATTGATGAAAAACCTTGAGTATGGAAGAATCTTAGTTAAAACTTCAATAAATAGTCTAATAGAAATTCACCAAAGAGTAAGGATTTAACAAAAAGATAATGATGAAGCTCATAGAAGAAATATGTTTCCCAAAAACTACAAAAATGTTGTTACAATAAAAAGTATATTGAGGAGGTAAAGGATTGAGCATTATAATGAGCCTGAATAAGGAGTACATGGCTTCATGTATGTTAGAACATTCAAATAAGGAAGGAAATGGGGAATACAATTATAAAGCGAAGGAACAATAAAATATAATGAAATATAAGGAGTTATGGCTAGCAACCTTAACCTAACAACCTTCAATGGTGATTTTTGACAAATAATGGAATACAAGATAAGGTTTAGAGGCATTTAATGTATAGACACATATCTCAACAAATTATGTGGACAAGATGGGTTTTATAGACTTAGCATATAGGAGCTAGTGTGTAAAGCAAGAAGGGTAGTTAGTATAAGGTCAACAAAGGAAAGTTGAGGGTCCATAATTGGCAATTAGATTGTAAGAGGATGATTCATACTCGTTCTTAATTGGGCAAACCAATATGAATGTTAAGTCATCAGATGAATCAAGACCCTTCTAAGTTTTAATTTATACAAAAAAAAATGATAAGTTTGGATATTTGTGTCTTAACGCTATCAAATGGAAGCTTTATCACATTCACATTTGTCCAATAGACAATAACTCAACAAAAGCTTAGCTTGTTTATGATTTCTTTAAATATTTTGATGTTGTGATCCTTTGTGCAAAGAACGAATATTTATTTTTCATTGGATATGTTGAAGAAAAGGAAAAAGAAAGATAAGATATGGTAAAAAAAATAGAAAATAAGCAAATTATTTTTATCAAATCAATTTGACAAGTTAGTGATATGCACTAAATATCCTAACAAACATCTTCACCAACAAACGAAGAACTAAGGTTAAAATGGTCATTTTCTCCTAAAGTCTATAAATAGATGAAGAGTTAAAAAAGTTATAGTTGAAAAAAAAAAGTATATAACATGCGAACAAGCTTTCAAAATTTTCCTTAACTTCCTTGTAAAGTTTCTAAGTCAATTGTTAAGTTCTCAAAACATTTCTACATATTGAGAGTGCAAATTTTGAACCTAATCCTTATTTTTTTGTTTGGATGTAAGAAGTTCTTGAGCTCTTAGATCTAAGTACCAACCTTTAAGTTTTATAGAAGCTTGAAGAGATTTTGTGAAAAAGAATACATAGGTTGATAGCTTGGAAAGGCTATTATAAATACTACTTTTGTAGAGCCAGAAGTGACTTGAGTAAAAAATACTTGTAATCTAATTAATTATAAGTGAACTTGGTTGGTATACTAAAAACTAGAGGTAGTCTTATAGATAAAAACAAATCACTATAAAAATCTCTAGAGTTTATCTCTTTATTTATCTTTTTTATCTAACCTTGAATTGTGTTTCATTTTTAACGTTGTTTTTAAAAAGGTTTTGATAAAAGAAAGTTTTATAAACTATTTTATAACCTATTTATTTGTTGCCCTCAAAGACCTAGTTTTATAACATGATAACTGTGTGTTTTTATTAAGATTTACAAAAAGTTTTAAGAAACACAATTCAACCCCATTTTTATGTGTTATTGCTTTCTACAATAAGTTACTAGATCATAATGCTAACCTACTACATGTTTGTTGGTATAAGGAAGTAGAAATAATGGATGACAAAAATGAGTCCAAACATAGGGATAAAACTAGTGGTGAATGTGAAAGGAATTATGAGATAAGCAATGCTAAAATGACATTGGGACTAGACCTTTCTGAGACATGTAGGGGAGTAATATCATGGGTCATACTCATGACCAAGCAAAGTATGAAAGAGATATGGAGGGGCATAAGAGTCATAAGGTTTAGGTAATGATAAGGATTGTGTTAGAAGGGAAATAATCAAATCAACCATTTGATATAAAGGGAGACAATGAAGTTGAAAGGCATGAGGTTGTGGTACATAAGAAGGGGCGACAGTGGTCGACTAGAGAAATAATATACGTAGGACTAATGTCATCAAGGGGGGTACAACAATCATCTTCAAAAATCAAAGGTGTGAGAGCAAAAGGCACGACTTGGTGAAAAATATATGAGGAATAGGAAGGTGCAAAAGTGACAACTAGGGAGAAGTCAAAATATCGATATCAAGGGCACGATAAGGTAAAGTAAAGGTTGATGATTATCAAAAAATAATGCAAGGGGAATAAACATAATCAAGAATAGTTGAACAAACAAGATGATTCTCAAAAGGAATTAAGTTGATTTTGAAAGGAGGAGAAGGTGTAGGATGGTGAGGTATTATCCAAAGTTGGGAAAGACAATATTATGAGTCAAGCTAAAGGGGATTGTCTACTTGTTGACGATCAAAATAGGAATGGGCATAAGAAAAAAAAGGATGGGTGTGAGATCAAAAGCACAATTGAGGAAGGAAATTAGACATTCATACTTCTCTTTGTCAAATTCATATGATGATCAGAGTAATATTAGTTGCAATAGGATCATGTTGATGGAGGATGAGAAGGTTAAAGTGTAGAAGATCTGTGATATTGGTTATTAGTTAGCGGTATCACTTGATAGGGAAAAAGTATATATGGTGAGAGTTATGACAAAGTTAAAGAATAGGGACAAAAACAAGATAAATAAAATACAATAGGCAATACATATGAGGGAATCGAGTATTGCTTAATTAATATTCTTAGCTTTAATGTTCCCAAATTGGGGGAAGGGTCAAATGGGCGACAAAAAGGAGGATAATGAATGCAAAAAAGGTAAATTTAGTATGTATTCAAGAAACAAAGCTACAAACGATATAGGACAATATTGTTATACATTGTGAGGAAATATGGAGGTAGAGTGGAGAACATTTACTCTATTTATGGGGAAAATGAAAATTTGATGTAGTGGATTATGTGGTTGGTGAGGGATATTTGGGAATGAGAAGGAAGTGGAAAAGGAAAGCAAAAGATATTAGAATTGTCAATGTACATTTTTCTTGCAATTTGTTAGATAAAAGAAGACTTTAGCAAGGACTAATATAATTGAATTAAAGATTTAGGAATCGATAATGTTGCATTGTTGATGATTTTAATGTAGATAAAAAGACGAAGGAAGAAAAGTGTAAGGATCACATCACATGGTAGGTTGGAGATAAAGGAAGTTAATAGATTTGTGAAAATTTTGGAGTTAGTAGACATATCAATGATGATAAAAAAAAAATAACTAGTTTAAGATGCCCCTTTGTATCCTACTTTAATTATATGTTTTTGTTGGCTAATAAAAAAATATTAAGTAAAATTATCTGTTGAAGTAGTTGATAAATGTAAAATGATATGATATTTTTATATAAATTTTAATTTTATTATATGATAAAAATATAATTTGGGATATTTATAATTTTAATTTTAATTAATTTTAAACTCTTGTAATTTTTTATTCATAGATAAATTAGTTTAATATTTTTACTTCCAATTATTATATTTTTTTATATATTTTGTATTCTATAATTCATCTTATACTATATTTTAAAATATTTCCAATCAAATTTATTTCAAAATAAAAAAAAATCTTATGAGTAGAAGAAGAGAAACAAAATTAAAATTATATCTCATATAGAAAAAAGTAAAAAAGAAATCTTATAAAATTTTAAGGAAAATAAGGACAAATATAAAAATTTAAAAGTTAGAAAGTAACGTTTGAAAAACACTACTTAAAATAATATTTCAAAAAAATATTATAATTTTTTTTTTACCAAGCAATATTAATAAAGTTAATTAAGAAAAAAATCAACTAATAAAAAATTAAAACTATTTGAAATATTACGATAAAACATAACTTATCAATAAAAAAGACTCAATTATGTTTTTAGTCCATCAAATTAAAAAATATATTTTTTAAGTTTCTTAAATAAAAAATTACATTTTTTAATCTGTTAAATTTAAAAAAAAAATTGAGTGCTTTTGCTAAAAATTAAAATACTAAAATATATTAATTAAATTTAAAAAATTAAAAATATAATTAAATCTAATAAAAAAATTTAAAATAAATAAGCTACAAGGTTTTTTTTCATCAATGAAAAGCGATATAAATAGGGATATGACCCTTTTAAACGGTTGATGCAACTAAGGAGTGAGGACAGAGGTATAGGCTTCCGTAAGTTGTGGTATCGACTTATTTTTTATTTTTAAAAAGTAGAATGCCTTTTAAAAAAAATTAGTTTTACAGAGGTTTTAATTGCGTGCTAATTTTGTTCATTTTAAAAAAATTTAATATTTTTAAATGGAAACAGTAAAAACAAAAACAAAAGGCTAAGCAAACGCAATTGTAGATAGAAATTAGAAAGTTGGTAATGTATTATAGATATATTTTTAAACTTATAATATATATAAAAATTATTATTATTTAATAATAACAAAGTAGTCTATTTTAAAAATATAAAATATGTTAAATTATATTTTTTTCTTTATTTTATTTTTAAGATTTATTTTAGTATTTTATCTTTCAAAAATTTATTTTAGACTTTTATCTTTTATATTTAGGTTGATTTTGATCTTTCTAAAATAATGATAATTTTTTTATTTTAAGATATAATTTCAAATTTTTTTGACTTATTTAAAATTTGAAACTCATCTCATTAAATTTTTTACACAAATTTTATCATATTTATGTATTTTTTTAGTTCAAACATAAATCAAGTTTGACATATTTATATACGTAAATTTAGTAGGACAAATTAAATACATAGAATCAATGAAAATAATCATTTAAAATTAAAAAGATTATTATTTTAAAAGGATCAAATTAATCCTTAAAAGATAAAAGATCAAAATTTGAAAGATAAAAAATTAAAATAAATTTTAAAAATAAGATATCAGATCAAAAATATAATTTAAATTATAATTTTGGTCTTCTAATTTTTAATCTACAATTTTGATCTATTTTTCTTCTTTAATTTTAATTTTTAATTTTTAAAAATCTATAATTTTAGTTTAATCTTTAATTTTATATATATTTTTATCTTTTATTTTTATATTTTGATTAATTAATTGTTTTTTCATAATATATTAAATGAATATGATAGGTCTGAGATTTAATTATATTAAAATAAAAAATAAAACGTATATAAAATTAAGAATTATATCAAAATTATGAATTTTATAAAATTAAAAACTAAAATTGTAAAAAATAAATGGATCAAAATCACGGATTAAAAATAAAAAAAGTTACAATTTAACACAAAATATAATAGTAGAAACGTCTTTATATATAATAATGAATATTTTGCTTTATTATACATAGATAAATTAAATAGATATGTTTTAATTTAAGAAAAATATATTGAAAGTAAACTATTTAAAATAACATATATTATTTTATATTTATTAATTTAATATAATATATCAAAATTAGTATATAAAGTTATCTTTAATTTGACATAAGATCAAACTTTAAAAATGATTTAAATTAAGATTAACATTAGTTAAATTTAAAAATATTATTTAGGAAAATTAAAAATATAAGAGTAAAATATATTTTTAATTTTTTAAAAGAATTTAAATTTGATTTAAATCTTTTAAATTCTTTTTATTTTTGTTTCACTAATTAAAAAATACTTTACATTTAGTCTTCAAAAAGTGATTAAATTAATATTTAATGACAGCTATAAATTATTAAAATACATATTTTGATGAAAAAACAAAAAAAAATTAAATTAAAAAGATAAAATTCGTATAAATTTTAAAAAATAAAAATAAAATAAAATTTTAAAATTTAAAAGTACAAATACATATTTTACTTAATATATAAATATGGAAATAAGAAGTAGGTAAAATACTTAACATAAAAATTCACACGTGACTTAATGAAAAAACAATCATTTCTAAAATTAAAAATAAAAACTTAAATTTATAAGATAAGAACGAATATATATTTTTATTAATTTAATTTTTTTTCCTTTTCTTTTCTTTTCCTACTCTTCCACGCCAACCGTTTCTCAAAAAATGAGGAACAACTTAAAAAATAAATATAAGAGGAGAGACAGACTGAGCCGCCCATGTCCCTTGTTTCCAATATTATTTTTTTGCATTCTTTATTCTTTCACATTGGACTGCTGTAGCATGGGAAACTCAGTCACTGTACATAGCACAGTTACTTCTCTCTCTCTCCCTCTCTCTCTTTCTCACTCTACCCTATTCCATTTTTCCCAAATGTGGAATTAAAGATATGGTGGTGATGGTGCAGTTGATGAAAATGCTAATTAAATAGTTAAATTATGGTTTTTGGGTGTGTATTTTAATCCAAAATATAAAAGCATACACTAATTTCTTCTTCTTCTTCCTCTTCAACTTAGTGTTCTCCTTCAACACTCCAACTCACTTTTGTCTTCTCCTTCACTCTCTTATTCCACCCACGTTTCTCTCTTCCACTTCAAGCCCACATGGGTTCTTATGGTGTTATTAGCTTGAACTCATTCCCAACGTCTCTTTTCTCTTTGTTTTGATTGCATATTGTAACGCTCGCACTCCATTTATTGCTCCTTTGACTTTCCTTCCTTCCTTTGCAAGTGTTTTTTCTTTCTTCTCTCTCTTTCCTCCTTTGGTCTTTATATGTTATATGCAAGCGTTGTTACAGCATGGCCGTTTCTCTTGTTAATATCTGAATAAATAGGCATAAACCCGTGTCTCAAAATCCTCACTTTTCCTTCTAAATCAATCTGGGGTCCTTGTCTCTTTCTTAGCATGTTTGTGTGTTGATTATTCTCTATAAACGCTGAGATATCAACCAGCTTCTCATGATGTGAAGCTTTTTGGTATTTGTGTTGGGGGGCGTCTTTCATCAAGGTAAGCATCTCTTCTGAAGATGTTAGAAATCATTTTGTTCTGATTGTATTATGTCTATAAGTTCTCGTGGCTGAAATTACGTTAATATTCTATTTCTTGAATTTTTTTAATCAACCAATGGAAATGCCTCGGTTAATCAGTGTCTTACAAATCTCATACATTTCAGGAGATTTATTTGGGTTTAAGTCATTTCTTAGAGTCCTTCTAAAACTCTCATTCTATTTTTGAAAAATTAATTTTCTTTATCTTTTGGAAATTGGAATAGTACTAATTAAAATATGAAGATTTTTTTATTTTCACTCGTTTGCTGGATTTCTATGTCGGTTTGTTCAACTTGTACACGTATGCATCCATATTCCTAACTCGTAACGCCTCAGATGTCAACAAGAAATGTTGTTGCTGATACTTTTGTCTGGATTTTCTCTCTACAGTTACTGGCAATTCCGTTCACAATAAGAGGGTTAAAGGTTTCCCATATCAACGTTTAACATAAGACTTGTTGAAGGAGCATTGGCCTAGAAATGACCTATTATGACGAGTAAAAACGCATCACCTGTCCCAACCTTTGTTCGTGGCTTTTGTTTCAGTTACTGCAGTTCCAAAAAGATGAGAGTTATGGAGTTATCACCCTCTGATGGCAATGGTTCCTCTACTAATCAAGATGAACCTTTACCTCAGGATGCAGATTATAGTAATGTTCTGAGTCTTAGTGATGAGCTAGAGACTTCAATCTTGGCGAGATTTCCAAGATCACAGCACTGGAAATTGTTCTTTCTAAACAAGCGGTTCTTAGCTCTTGCAAAAAGTGGTGAGATCTACAAAATCAGGAGGGAGTTAGGATTCAAAGAACCATCAGTGTTCATGCTAGCTAGTGGGGAGAGCAATTGGTGGGGAATGGAGTGGCCTTTCAAGTCAAGCAGGAAGCTCCCTCCTATTAAATCAGATTATAATTTTGAGTATGGAGATAAGGAGTCATTTTGTGCAGGCTCCCACCTATTAGTCTCAGGCAAGGAGATTGATGGGGCTGTTATATGGAGGTTTGAATCTTATCAAAATGAATGGCTCAAAGGGCCATCTATGATTAATCCAAGGTGTCTTTTTGCATCAGCCACATGTGGTACTATTGCTTTTGTTGCTGGGGGTCTTGATGCAAGCACTTACACCCAAGTCTTGGATTCTGCTGAGAAGTACAACTCTGAAAGCCAGTGTTGGGAACCCCTCCCAAGGATGAACAAAAAGAGGAAGTTTTGCTCAGGTTGTTTCATGGACAACAAGTTCTATGTCCTTGGAGGACAAGATGAGCATGGGAGGGACCTCACTTGCGGTGAATTTTTTGATGGGAAGACGAACAATTGGAACTTGATTCCTGGCATGTGGAAAGATGTTCCTCTTTCTGTTTCACAGTCACCACCTCTTCTTGCTGTTGTCAACAATTTTTTGTACACACTGGATGCTTCTTCCAATGAGCTGAAAGTGTATATAAAAGGAACCAACTCATGGAAGACTTTGGGAGTTGTTCCTGTGAGAGCTGATGCTCAAGGAGGTTGGGGTGTGGCATTTAAGTCTCTAGGTGACGAGTTACTTGTTATTGGTGCACCTTCTGTGTCACACACAGAGCGTGCCTTGTCTATGTACACTTGCTGCCCTGATCCTGCTGGTGAGAAATTGAGGTGGAGGCAAATTGGATGTGGCAGCATTCAGCTCAATCACTTCATCCGAAATTGTGCCGTGATGGGGACCTGAATTTTCAGCAACAAAGAAGAGCTTGAAATCAATCTCAATAAAACTTGGAGAGTAATTTGGAGTTGTGATCAAGACATGCTTCTGTCATTTGATGATTTGATCTTTGTTACAATTAATATCTTACATGTGGATGTCACTTCTTGAAACATCTTATTGTTAGGAAGCATGTTGATGTATCTTCTACCTTTCATCTTTAACTTAGCAGGAGTGAAAGTGGCAAGCATTATCCTATTGTTGTTGGTGATGAAAACCAGATAAGGGGGTTCAAAGCTTAAATGCTATTTTTTCCCCTTGTTCTGATGATGATTATGTCAGGGTTTCAAATCTTGTTACTGAATATCAAATTTGAATTATTTGGTTCTCATTGCTTAAGTTGCCATACTTCTAAATACTTTAGTTCTTTGGCACCAGTTGCCATACTTATATGTGAAGGGAATCCAATTTAGTTATGTTAAAACCGAACAATAATATTATCCCCAAATAAGTTTATTTATATGAATGAGATAAGACATATTGTGAAATTTTAGTTTTTATATATATTATTTTAACTTTTTTTAGTCTTTACAACGAAGATTAAAAAAAATTAAAAATAATATATATAGAGATTAAAAAATATATTTTAAGTATAAAGATTAATTATTTTTATAATTATAAAAATTAAATTAGTTAAATTTAAAATTATTTTTTAAGGTTTTTATTTCTTTCACATTGTTTTTGACCGGTTTCATAATTTTTTCCTTCCTTCTTCAATCCTCCAAAATAGCAAAGATTTTGCATTCAGATCATTTGAGTTATGTTAGTAATATTATTTAAGAAAATAAGTTCTTTTATTTTATTTTTTTAACTCTAATATAGTTTTTATGACCAAAGATTGCTTAACTATTGAAAGATTTCGTAGTCAGAATTAGATTATTGTATGAATGATAAAATAAATAACACACATTAAAAAATTAATAAATATATTAAATCTTATATAAGAACAATAAACTCACTAAACATAGTTAACAATTTAAATTAAATTCTTATGTCGAAGATACTCTTATATTTGAATTCTTATTTAATGAGAACAATGCTACTTAAATCAAGAGACATGAACGACTTACTTAAAAAAAAAAAAATTAAAGTAGAAAAATTTTGGGATGAAAATTATATATTTTTTAATTACTCATTTAATTTCTGTAATTATATATTTTTAATTTCTATACTTAAAAAAAATGTTAATTCTAAACATTATTTTTATCATTTCTATTACTCCCCTCATAGACTAAAAAAATTAAAATAACGTGTAAGCACTATAAGAAATTAAAAATATAGAATTAAATATATTTTTAATTTTTAAAATATTAAAAAAAATATTTTTTATTTTTAATTATCAATTTTTTTTATTTTATAAAATATGTAAAAACAAAGTTAATTACTGACTTTGCCAACAATTCTTATAATTTTGATATTCATTCTAATCAAGTTGGTCATATTTTTATTCATTTTTTCTCCATTTTTTTTAACTAATGATGAATTAATTAATTATTTATTTTAGTCTACTTTAACTTTTGATATTTTAAAAAATAAAAAATTATAAATCAATAATTAAAAATAAAAAATAAAAAATAAATTTGTAATATTTATAGAAATAAAAAACATATTTAATCTAAAACAATACATGTACAAACTAAAAGTAAAATATTTTTAAATATTATAATTAAAAAATTATTTTTAATTAGAGCATCTCTAATGAAAATTTTTATTTAGGTTCTTAAACTAAGAACTCAGTTCTTACAAATTTTTACAATTAGAGATAACTGAGATAAATGTCACCTAGAGAACCAGTTCTTATACAACTTAATCGTTGCACTTCCATTTCTGCTGGACCTCTATTTCTTCTGTTGCACTTTTATTTCTGTCAATAACATAATACCTCATAATTCAGAACCCTTATGGGCTGTTCTCGCCAAACCTCCATGCCCGATCTGAAGAAAATGGGAGAGAGAAAGGGGCGGGGAGAGAGTAAGGAATAAACGATAAAAATATAAGATAAAAAAATTAAAATTTAAATGTAATATTTTAAATATTTTTTATATTTAAAAATTCAAGTTAAGAATCTAAGATGAATTTTTAGTATTGGAATGAAAAAAATAGATATTCTTAAATTTGATTTGATAAAAGAAAATCCACTAAAAAATATTTTGGAGATGTTCTTGAAAACTAAATGGTAATTTTTTATTTTATTTTTAACTTCTATCCCATGTTAGAACAGAACCAATATATGTACGATTATACGAAGAGCACATCTTCTGAAATTTCATCCTCGAGATACCAAATGGACTCTGTTGTGTGTCATCATTTCACAATTAAATTCTGATGCTGATTTTTACACAAGTAACAGGTACAACGGTGAATGACATATTTGTCCTGCATTGCAGTAGCATTTGTATAAGTACTATATACAATCTCACTTGCTGAACAGCCAAAAATTGAATTTTTTTTTTTCCTCCGATTTTTCTTGCAAGGTTAGATGATGCCTGCGAGTAACGGAACGTGAAATAAAATTATCCATTTTAGAAATATGTTGTTTATGTAGTAATTAAAATCGTACAAGGTATTTTATGAAAAAAAAAATCTCATATTTGGTCAATATAAAAATGTTTTAAAATTTTTTCTTTAAATTTTATTCAAAAGTATTGAAATTAATAAACTAAAACGATCGAAGTTTTTTTACCACTGTAGGTCACTATTTATTCAGTGATATATTTTATTTATTAAAAATTAAAGATTTAATTAAGTTTTTCTTTTCTATATTTTTTTATTTTTTTATCTTTGTAATCTTTTTTTTGAAATATTTCTTGTAAATTTCAAAATATTTATTTTTAATAACATTTGTACTTTTCACCTTTTGACACGGAGCTTTGACAACACAAAATTTTTAAGAAGACGAGAATAAAGAATGAAATGAAAGGTTAGGTTTTAAGATAAACCTAATTAATCTTTTATTAGAAAAGTTGGTATGACTAAAGTCCAACCTAAGGTTTAAGAAGCTTTTAACACATTTTAACCATGGAGTCCTTTTATTTTTCTAAAACTTTATTTTTTTCACTTTAAGTCTAAGAGATATTCTTAAATTATTTATTTTAATTAGAAATAATAAAATAAAATATTTATTAACTACCTATGTATTTATATAATTAAAAAGGAAAAACTAAAATGTTACAATTACTATCATTGGCACTAACTCTATCGTCACTATTGTTGCCCTTAGTATTGTAACGTCCTTTTTATCTATTTTAATTCGAAAAAATCTTTCTAAGTATTTTGTTTTAGATAAATTTCAAAACTAGATTTGTCAAGGGTTACAATTTAAAAGAAAACCTAAATATTGTCATCATATCCAAGCAACTTGCAATTAATTATAAAAACTCAATTTAACATATATGAAAAGATCATTTAGAACTATAAATATTACATTCTCCAAAGTATCTGACTAGTATTTAGTACATTAAACATAAGGTAATAGTTTAAAGATAGTTAGTAACATCTATTTTCTCTCAAAAGTTTCTATCCAAAACACTAAGAAGGATCTTCTTCCTTTGAGGATTCCTCTCCTCCTTCTTGACCATTTGTTGGGACTAAACCTGTAGAGGAATTTTGGCATGCAAGAAGTTGGGTGTGTCGAAGGGCTGTAGGAATGTCTAGTGGGACTCTAGTATACCTTGGTGGCAGGGTCTGTGTCAGGAGATCGAGGATATCTATATGGTAAAACTGTCACGAGACTATGACATTTAGAGACCTAAAAGAAAATATAGTCTATGAATGTATCATCTCCATTCGTCAAATTATGAGTACACCCACCCTCCAAGGGTATGACCATCATGGGAAATAAGGGATGAAACTTGTTTGCCATCTATATTTGAAATGTTGGGGGGTTATAGGAGTGAGTCATATATCCTTAAGCATACATATACAAGTACATATCATTCCTAGCTATCGAATACTCTCATCTCACCGCAATGTGCCTAATTAGGGATTATACTCGTTTTAGGACCCTTTGTAGCCTCCAATATTACTAGCTTCAGGAGGATACTAGATTTAGGATACTCTCAACCAAATCTTGGTAATGATCCGCTTTGTTGGGGATGTCAAGCAAGTTCTAAAACTTGACACCTTATCTATCATCAAGGACTCACTAGACCCTACATACATTCCTCATGTACCTTTTGTGGTTAACCCATGCAATCTCTATTCTTGATTCTCACTCGTTAGGGATTTTGATTCATTTTACTCTACTCTTCTCCATTTGTCAATCTTCCTTGGTACTAATTTCAAATTCAACTGCACAGTCTTGTAATAACTTTCTTTCATCCTTACTTTGAATGGCTAACACGAGTTTTAATCAACTCTTGTCTAAGAAATTTCTCAATTCATCTTCTACCCTAGGGTTATTTATGTAATTTATTGTCTATCCGAGACAGTTAAAAACATCATACAAATTCCTCTACTATTTAGTAAAGACAAATAAAATATCATCATATAATAAAAGAATATTGAAAACCATAATTAAAAAAAAATCCAAATAATATATCAAAGATTATAATTAGAATAACAAGAAAAGGGTAAAATAGTCTTTTTCCAAGACTTTCACTTATATTTTCTTTCCTACTCTTCTTTTGTTTTTCTTCATATACATATTCTATTCTATTTTGTTTAACTAATTAATGTTAAATTTTAATTTATTTTTTTCTTTTCACACGCCCTTGCTTTACTATTTGCATCCTACCTTTATTGACTTTACCCCCTTTACTTTTTTATTTACACCCTACGTTTACTAACTTCACCCCCCTGTCTTCTTCTTCCTCAGTCATCTTCTTCTTCTGCCTTTCTTCTCACACCCTTAGTCTCTCCCTCATCTTCTCCTTATTACTTCTCTTTCCCTCAACCTAGTTGCTTCCTCTCTTCTTTTCCCATTCTACCAATTCCTCTCCTTTTCCTAAGAACTCAACCATCAACCATAATAGATAACTTATCAAAAAAAATTTCAAATTTCACCAGCAACTTCGGTTTCACCTTAATTCTAACAAATTTTCATTTTAAACTTACTAATCACCTTTAATACTCATTCAGAATAAAGTCTCAAATCAGAATTCAATCAAAAATTAAGGAAACAACACATTTGGTAACCATGGCGATTGAGGAAAATTTTCAAATTCGATTTTCCTGAATTCGCCATCAATTTGATTAGTTTAAAATGTGATTATACAAGGAAAGTAATGAGAAAAAAATTCATGAAATAAGAAACAAGAATAAATGACTCCTCCTACCTCTATTAGATTTTTTCGATGACAACTTTGGCAAGCTCTGGTGACACAACAAAATCACGATTTAGCCTTCTGTTCCTTCTGGTTTTTGGAGGAAAAGGAAACTAAATAAATTTTGAATTGGCATTTGAAGGAAAAAGGGAAAACAAAATCGAATTGGATGAAAAATTCGCGTTTAAGTCTCCTCCAGTTGCATCCAATTTGCTCTGCTTGGTTTCCTTTCTATAGGACGTTTCTACTCCATTCTTCGTGCTCGTTCAATTTGTAGGGTATGGACAAACCTAGTTGGGGTGCCTATAAGGTGTAGGTTGGCAGGGCAGCGAAAGGAAGCTCGAGGTTTAGTGTTTTGTAAGCTGCTTCAATGGTGGTAACCACGGTTG
The DNA here is from genome assembly GCA_026544285.1 of Pachyrhizus erosus. Lineage (NCBI taxonomy): Eukaryota > Viridiplantae > Streptophyta > Magnoliopsida > Fabales > Fabaceae > Pachyrhizus > Pachyrhizus erosus. The sequence continues at coordinate 37,006 of JAMLFT010000056.1, read as the reverse complement.
GAAGTAAGCTTATGTAGATTTAATTTTCATAAGTTTTCAACGATGGACCTAGCGGTCTAATGATACTCTTCTCTCCTACTAAACTATCTTAGCCTCCGAGTCTCGCCCTTCGAATCCATCCCCCACATTTTTTCCTTTCCGCATTTACTTCCCTTTTTTTTTACTAATATTAACATATATATTTTTTAGCATCTTTCCTTACCATCACGAGCTTCTTAACTCAGTTGGTTAAGGTGCTCGTCTTCCTCTTTTAGGGCCTAGGTTCAAACACAGTCCTGTCTTTTTTCTTTTTTTATTTTCTTTTTCATATTTTCCTTTTCTTTTTATTTTCTGTTTTAAAGTTTTAAAATTATTATTTTTTATTTCTGGTTTTTCCTAAAAAATCCTATAAATTAGTCTATATTTTTCTTCTCATATTCATATATTTTCTTTCACCAAAAATATTTATTTATTTTTATAAATCTATTTATTTTAATTATTTGGATATTTATTTATTTATATTTAATAAAATTATATTTCTGACTTCTAAAATTTGATTTTTATTATTTTATGTCTATCCTTTTCTTCTTTTATTTCTATTTCATTTAAAATTCTAAATATATTTTCTATCCCAAAATCTAAATATTCTTATTTATATTAATTATTTTTCAATTTATCTAAACTTATTTTAATAAAAATATTTCAACTTAACTAATTATAATTTCTTCTTTCCACATTATCTCTTGAATAATTAATCTCATAAAATTTAAAATTATGGACTTTAATTGAACTAACCTAAAATATTTTTAAAGTAAAAGATAAATTTCTAATTCTAGACTATTTTTCTAAATATAATTTATTTATTTTAAAACAAGATGTTACAAGCATAACCACCATCGCCAACCCTCATTACCAAAACAAGCACCATCAGCATTGCCAACAATGTTGTAGTCATTGTCATGTTCATCATCACTACACACAAACAAACCTTCAACTAATTATAAGGACAAGGTTACAATGGATCACCTCAAAAGTTGGTTCATTATGGACCACAATTTAAAATTGTTAGGTTAATTTGTTATTATAGGACAATCCGCATTAGATCTCGTAGCCCCTTCCTTCTAATACCTTTGGCTACCATTTGTTTCCACTAAAGGCAATATTTGGTGACAACTTTCATTTTTTTCCCCCTCTTTCTTCCCCATCTTTATCCTTTCCTCCCTCTAATAGCCCCATCATTACTCCCTTCCATTAAGGAGTAGCAATAGATGGAACCTTAAGAGCTACAATAGATGGAACCTTAAGGAGCAATAGTACATAGAACCTAGAAGATGTGTGTTTTGGTGAAACATATATGTGAAACTTCCTCAAAGTCATGAATTCTCCTTCTTTAACCAAAGTAACATTTTCACTTCCATGATTTTCACTGTTCAAATATACTCTCAACTACTTCATGCCCAATTACAAAACCCAAAATAGTCGTATAATTTCCCTACTTGCTACCACTTTCTAACACTAGGTCAATTATATCCTAAACTAATAAGAGAAACTTGAAATACAAATATAGCATTTTGACTTTGAAGTTCCACACTAAGGAAATGTTGTCCAATACCAACAATTTAAGTGTGTATAGAAATGTAAGGAACATAATAGATGTATAAGAATTGAATTACACAACTTCAATTTGTTATTACTCCTCAATGATGGTTAGTGGTCACATAGTTGTCAGAGGGGCGAAAGGATGAAGTTGGAGGAAGAAAGAAGGAAAAAAAAAAACATTGCCATAAAAAATCGTCTTCGGTGCCAATGAATAGTGGCTAGAGAAATTAGTAGGAAGGGATTGTGGAATCCAGATCGAATTGACCTATTTTAACAAATTAATCCAATACTTTTAAATTATGATCCGTGGTAAACCACTTATCAAGGTGGTCTATTGTAGTCTTAATATTAATAGGATAGGAAAGTTCCAAAGTTAGTTTCTTTAAAACTAAAAATTATAGAAAAAACTAAAATTAAATTTTGAAAACTAAAAATAGATTGTAGTTTTTAAAAATTTTGAAACTCACAACTAAAATTCACCCCAAACAAAACTTAAGATTATACTTATTCTTAAAAAAAAAAACTAATTGAAAACATTAAGTCATATTATCTTCTTATTGGTACTTTTATAATAGAAAGTAAAATTTAGAAATGGAAATTCAAGCAATAAATTATGTACAAGAAAAATGATCAATGAGTAATTAATGTTTGAATAAATTAATTACATATATTTTCTTTAAAAAATTGAAATATTTAAATTTTCTTAAAGTAAAAAAGATGACTTAAATAACATTTTAGTCTCTATAAAATATGAAATTTTGATTTTAGTCCTTTAAAGATTTTTTTTTTAGATTTTAGTCCTTTAAAGGTTTTTTGTTTTAGTCTTTATTTTCAAGTAACAATGTTAAACAATGACATAATGATAATGATAATGTTGACAATCCATTAACTTGTGACATTATCAAGAAGTCTAACGGGATAATCATATGTAATTTTTTTTTATACACTATGTTTTTAAATCATTATCTATTTAAAACATTTGATGACATCAAACTAGTTGATGAGGTATTTAAAAAATATAGTTTACCAAAAAAATATTTGTGATTATCCTATCAAACTCCTTGATAATGATGGTAATGGTTTGTCAACGTAATTGTTATGTCATCAATTAACGTTGTTATTTAAAAGAAATGACTAAAATAAAAAAAATTAAATCTTTAAATAACTAAAACAAAAAAATTAAAAAACTAAGATAAAAATTTTGTAGGGACTAAAATGTTATTTAAATAAAAAAACATATTTATATGATATACAATATATTTATTATTTTTAATTGAAAAAAAATATTCCATTAAATAGAAAAGTAAAACTAAAACTATGCCTTACTTTCTTTAACTTACATTAAGCAATATTAGAAAGATACTCAAAAAATTTAAACATTCAAAATTCTATAATTAGATGTTTATAAGAATGTTTAATAAAACGAGACACGAAACTTTTTGCCAAATTATATAGTTATGTGGTTTGCATGAAATTAAAGAAAATAATTAAATAAATTTATAAAAAATACTATTTTAGTCTTAACATATTTGTGTTAATTGATCGAATTTAATCAATTAAAATTAATGCATAATTGATTAAATTGATTACTAAATATGTATACTCAATTATTAAAAAATAATAGATGATTCAATTCAATTCCAATAATTGATTATTAAATTTAAATAAATGGTTATTCAAAAGTGACATAGGGTTTAATTTAATCTGTGTACATAAAAAATATAAAATGTGAGTAAACTTTATTATCAAAACAAACACAATTAGGGTGCAAATGTAAAAATTTACCTTGCTCACACTTTAGTCATATGTAACAACATTACACAAGGGAGAAAAAAAATTAATTGTAAGACCTACTGAATCTTAAATTTATTATATTATAAATCATTTTCATCAAAAGTTGGCACCCAATTTTGTCTTTGAGACCTTCAAAATTATTGCTACCAAACAAAGCATAAAACTTGTTAACCTTTGAATTATATAAATCAATATTTACATAGATGAAACTTTTATGTGAAATAATATTAATATTTATATTATAAAATAAATATTTATATGACTTGATAAAAAATATTATTAAGTAAATTATACTAATCATCTCTAAAGTTTTGTGAAATTACATAAATACTTTTCACTTTTTTATTTATTATAATTATCTTCTTATAGGAGTATTAGTGTACAAGAGTATAAGTGTATTTTTTACAAATTTAAAGAGGATATTAGTGTAACATATTAGAGGGAGTTAATATATATTTTTTAAAAACTAAAAGAGATTAATGTAACAATAAAAAAATAGTAGAGTGTTATATAATTTCACAAAATATTTGAAAGTATTTATGTAATTTATTCAATATTATATGACAATATATTAATTTTTAAATAAAATCAGTAAATATTCAAATCATATGTGAATGAAAATAAGTATATTAAAATCTCTTTCTCTCTATAAAATAATAACAATAAATTAAATTAAAATAAAAATGTATATTAGAATAAATATGATTCTAGGATAATAAAAACTTTGTATAAAAATTAATTAGAATTTAAATTATAAATTAAGGGATTGTATTAAATTGAGATTTTAAAAGACTGTTTTAGAATAAAAAATATTATCAATTATTACGTAGGGATGTTATGACTTATTAAATTATTTTAAAAAACTTTTATGATTAAGATTTTTATAGTTTAAATTATAATAGATTTATATTGTAAGAATTAAAAATATTTAAAATGACTTATAAATTTATAAGATTTGAAAGAACTTTAGATTTTTAAAAAAAAAGAATTTAAAATTACAATAATTGATAAAAATAATAATAAAGAAGTGATAAATTTTGATAAAGAAAAGCAAAATTTATATAATTTTTTTAATCTTTTAATAGTTCATTTATTTTAACTCTGTGTCCTCTTATATTAGTACATTTTCGTTCTTGTTCTTGAGTTTGAATAATAGGTTTAAAATTATTCTCTTTATTATTTAGTAATATTGAAAATGTAGATTTGTCTATTGGTATAATTGAAATTTCATCATAACAACATTGTTTATAAAGAAAGTTATGAAGTGCTATAAGTGAGTATTTTTACTATCTTCATCAAAAAGAGAATGAATTATGTGTGATGGAAGAAAGAAAAATATGATAAAGTTCAGAAAAATCTAAAAGTTTGGTAGGATTGTTTGATGGGCACAAAAAGTCACATAAAAAAACTCATCACAATCTATTCTAAGAGATAATCTATTGAAATTTGTATATTTTTTTTAAGACTAAAATCAACTTTTAGTCCTTTATCTTATTTTTTTCATTTTGATCCCTTATCTTTTAAACAATTCACTTTGGTCCTTTATGTTTTTAAAAAGATTTAAAATGGTCCTTTCGTTAGTTTAGAGTTAACATCATTAATAATCTTAATATATTGGCTGGTAAAAGCCACTATAAAATGCAATTTAAAAAGTCTCCTTTATTCTTCTTCCTCCTTTCCTTCATCTTCAAACTTTCTCTCTTGTTCTTTTCTCGTTTAGTGACAAATCTCTCCTTTATACTCATTTCTATCATTCGCCTTAAATCAATCCTCCCATAAGGAGTTGCCAATGTCATTGTCATTGCAAAACTTTGAGAGAATTTCATAGTTGTTTTCTCAACTCTCTTATGAACCCTAACTCTTTTTTGTCATTATTTTTACACACAACTGAAGCAATAATTCTTAAAACTGGTTGATGGCTTTTAAAGTGCAGATCTTTACAAGCAAAATCCAAATTAAATATTTGTCTTTGGTATAAATTTTGGGAGGATTTACAATTTTTGTATTCGTGCTTTTGGAATGAGAAAAAAAACTATTCATGTTTTAGTATTTTTCTAACCATTTTGAAAATTTGTGTTTGAGATTTTTCTATGTATCATAAGGAAGATCAAAATCCCTTTGGAGGGTTTTGTAATAGATCAATGTATCACAATGCATTGCATCCACCACTTGTTTCCATTGTTTCCTACCTAGTCGATAGTGATGATCTTTTCCCTCCTTCAATTATGCAAAAAAGACATTATGTTTTGTGGCGATTTTTAACAATCAATATCTTAAAATTATTAATGGCATTAAATCTATCTTGATAAAAGAACCATTTTGAATCATTTTAGAAACATAAAAGACTAAACTAAATTTTTTAAAAGAAGAAGGACCAAATTGAACAACAAAATAAAAATAAAGGACCAAAAGTGATATTTTTTTAAGAGAAGATATTTAGCTTATTATTTAATACTATAAATACTTATATATATATATATATATATATATATATATATATATATTATATTTTCAATTAATAATTTTAAATGGTTGGACTGAGATTTTCAAAATAAATTTTAGTTTGTGTTATTTAGAGTGAAAGAGTAAAGAATGAAAATAAAAAACTTATAAAAGAATTACAAGTTAAAAGTAAAGTGGTTTGATTAAAGAAAAAAAGTGTGAAAAGTTTAAAAAATAAGGTAGACTCCACATAACAAACTTTCTTTGCAAAATTTGCAAGAAAAGAGTGAAGTATAAGTTAACACAAAATTGATATTTTTCTCATTAGGAACATTTTAAATTCAAAGGTATTTACTCATTAGATAAACGAGTATATGACACAATCATAATTTGTTACTTAGTTTTCCTCTTCCCTTTAGTTATTCACATTCCTAATTCTTATATTGTAATAAAATTAATAATAATTTAAAATAATTATAATAATATAATAAATAAAAAATAATTAAATAATAATATTATTTATTTAATATTATTTTTTATTTTAATTTATCAAATTATTTTTATCAAATTATTTTAATTTAAATATTTATTTTCTTTTAATTCATTAAAAAATCTTGCTTTCACCTCTTTTTCTTTATTTTTTTTTTTCTGAATCAAACATAAACTTAATTTTTAAGCTCTTCATTCTTCAATAAATACTTAAAATTTCCTGACTGAAACGACAGCGTTTGGAGGCAAGCCTTATATTATAGTGTGTTTGGAAAGTAATGGTTACACTGGAAAAGAAAAAAGAAAAATGAGGGATTGACGTGAAACATAACTTTCTCAAATATGTAGATTCTAACACGTTTCCAAACACAACACAACACAACACAATTGAAGTACGGAACAGTGTACAACACAACACAACACAACACAACACAAGCGACTGTCCTTGACCTCCTCCAATTGCGCAATTTTCCAAACCCTAGGTCGAACCTCAATTTTCCTCCTCCTTATCCATCTTTTCTCACAATCAAATTTAGTGCTTCAGTGATAGAATTAGAATCTTTCAGATATGCTCTTGTAGTTTAACCATAATCAGAAGCCAATGTCTATGAACCACAACAACCCTTCCAAGCCCCCTGGGGCCTCTTCCTCCGGCTACCCACATTCCCAGTACCCCCTGTCCCAGGCACAGGCCATCGTCCAAGCCCAGTTCCAGGCTCAGCTCCAAGCCCACGGGCTCACCCTCAACCCCAACGCCAAACGTTTCCCTCCCAAACCCCCTATTCACACCGCAACGCCGTTTAAACAAACGGAACTTGCTCTCGCTCCTCGAAGAAAGAAGCACAAGCCAAACGAGAAACAGCTTCCAGAGAAAGCCTCCGCTATTCTCCCAGAATCAGCACTCTACACGCAGCTTCTGGACCTGGAGGCGCGTGTGGACGCTGCACTCGCGAGAAAGAAGGTTGACATACAAGAAGCGCTGAAAAACCCACCCTGCATTCAGAAAACCCTAAGAATCTTCGTGTTCAACACCTTCACAAACCAGAATCAATTGGATTCTTCGGCGCCCACGTGGACTCTTAAGATTGTTGGTAGAATTTTGGAAGATGGTGAAGATCCTGAACAGGCAGCGGTTATTCCTCAGAGGATTCCCCCTTTGTATCCCAAATTCTCTGCCTTTTTTAAAAGAGTAACGATTTCCCTTGACAAGAGGTTCTATCCTGATAACCATGTTATCACCTGGGAGAACTCGCGGTCATCCGCTACTCATGAAGGTTTTGAAGTTAAGAGGAAAGGGGATAAGGAGTTCTCGGCGCAGATTCGTTTGGAGATGAATTATGTGCCCGAGAAGTTTATGCTTTCGCCGGCTTTGAGAGAGGTGCTTGGTATTCAGGTTGACACGCGGGCCAGGATTGTTTCCGCCATCTGGCATTATGTCAAGGCCAGGAAATTGCAGAACCACCATGATCCTTCCTTCTTTCACTGCGATCAGGCTCTGCAGAAGGTCTTTGGGGAGGATAAGGTTAGGTTCGCCATGGTTTCACAGAAGATATCTCAGCATTTGTTTCCTCCACAGGTTATACTTTTGGAGCATATGATCAAGCTCTCCGGGAATAGTCCTGTTGGATCTGCTTGTTATGATGTGATGGTGGATGTTCCTTTTCCCATTCAGAGGGAATTGAATGCTTTGGTTGCCAACGTGGAGAGGACCAGAGAGATTGATGCCTGTGATGAGTCCATATGTGGAATCATTAGAAAAATACATGAGCACCGAAGGAGGCGAGCCTTCTTTACTGGTTTTAGTCAATCTCCTCTCGACTTTATTAAGGCCTTGGTTGAATCTCAAAACAAGGATCTGAAAGTTTTACTTGGAGAATCTGGTAGCAATGCTGAAAAGGAGCGCAAATCAGATTTCTTTAAGCAGCCATGGTAAGCTTAAGGGCTATCTCTTGCAAACCAATTTCCTCTCTTGTTTTATTTTATTTTATTTTTTTCTAGCTTGTCTCCTGTGCACACTGCTTTTATTAGCTGAAAATAAGTCCACCAGTTTGTTATGGATGATCATGAGCATAGCCAACATGATTTAAAATCCAGGTTTAAAGTTTCTTGATTGATAGTCCCATTTCATATATCATGTATGATATAGCTAGAATTGTGTCTGAGTTGGATGCATGCAGTTCCCTTCACCTTGTATATGATGTTCTTATTGTAATTCAAATGACTGAGAAGAGCATGGTATACTTTTTCATTTTGCATATGCGCCTGGGGAAACTGGATTTGAAAAAGGTTCATGTTATTTTTCTTTTATATGAGCAGAGTTACCTTGACTGTTAAATGTTAACCTTATATCCTTGTTTGACAACATGAACAGGGTTGAGGATGCTATTGTTCGCTATTTGAATCGCAAACCAGCTGCAGTAAGCAATGTGCCAGGGAGCACATGATGCCCGGACTTTTAAGTTTATTATGGAAATTTCAGATGTAGCTAGTCTTCCATGCATGCTGTATCATTGTACATGGCTCGTTGAGCTCATGGAAGCTCTGATAGTTTATGTTGGTAGTTATTAGTAGTTTCAGTGCTGCGATTTGCCTTGCAGTTCATATGTTAGTTAAGAGCAAGTAATATCCTTGATTAGGATTGGTGTACAGTAATTTCAGACTCAAGTTGTCTTATGGAGGATAATAAGGTAAAGTTCAAACTTTGCATACCGTTACTGTTTGTACCAACTATATTTTGCTGTATTTGATTTGAGTAAAAATTAATTAACACTTTACTCGTATTTAACTCCAACGTCTCTGTTGTCAGCGTTTATATTAAAACTATAATTTCAAATATGCATTTAGTCAAATGACATGGTCTTGTGATGATAGAATGTAGACATTTTTCATCTTACAACTTGGGTTCAACGAAAAATGTTTGTGTAGAAAATAATACAATTAGTTTTGACATTGAGGTAGACAGTAAAATTGTTTCAAGAGTTTAATTTTTTATGTATTTTTAATGTAAAAAAAAAATTACAAGTCAAATTAGTCAGAAACTATGATAAATAGGACTTTTAAGGTGGTTATTTTTTAGAAAGTTAACTCACTTTTTATATGGTCATTTATAATGGTTGATGGTATAATTGTTTTTTACACTATCGGTACATATAGTAGTTGTTACTCTTGTTCTAATGGATTATGTTTAAGTAATTACTCTTGTTTTAATGGATTATGTTTAAGTTACGTGGATAACAAAGACAAACAGAAAACTGCAAATCCTCGTTGACTTTTGGTGTTTTGTTCTTCGTCCTAGTTTTGGGCCTAAAAAGTCCAATAGCTCGTGGGCTCCCTTTTCTCTCATTTTTCTCTACATACATTCCAATTGCCATGCAACGTCCATTCGATCCCTCATCCCCCAATCACTTCCTGGCACTTCTTGAGAAACTTGATTTGGCAATTGGGATGACATTGGTATACTTCTTTGCTCTCTAAACATAATTTTCGTGCTTGTGAAGTTCACTATACTCTACCCATTATTGAATGACACTAGCGTATTGGAGCATACCAAGAAATGTGTCACTGAAATGGTCATGGCCTCTACTACCCTTTGGAAAGGTCTGCTTCTATTTGTTTGGTCCACTGGCAAGTGTAAAGATCTACTGCCTGATAGTGCCAATTGCAAACATTCTGGTTTTCGAACAAAATTAATGGAAAGGACAATTGTTAACCATGGTTTCAATTTTTATTCTTTTCTGGTCATATTCCAATTTTTGGTCTATGAGCATAGTCGTTGCTTCATTGTAATTTTTTATATTTTTAAAAAGTGCAGATAAATGCAACTATGCAACTAATGATAGTCACATTGAGATCCAAAAATCTTAAAGTTGCGGCTGGAAACAGTGATTATAGACCTTTTTCGAAAACCTTGGGTAGCCAATACATGGCCATAGTTAAAAGGACAATTGTCTCCGGAAAAAAACACGGAAATGGAAGTGAGTCAAGTGAGTGCATTGAAATCCAATCACAAAAATAAAGTATTATACATTAAATTATTAAAGAAAATACAACTCAAAATTTTTTGAGTCGGTGGATCATGACTGCAGGACCATGCAGTAATTTTCAACTGCAGAGAATCGGGTCCAAAAAACACGCAGGTTCCATCTTTGCAAGTTGAAATGCAATGACACATTTGAGCATGAGGACAGTTTCCGTACCACCTAGTTATAGAGTAGTTGTCCATTCTAATTGCGGAAGCCAATCGTGCTTCAATTATTTTCGTACGGTGTAAAATGATATATAGGGAAGCTTTCCCTACAGTCCTACTCCTACATATAAGGAAATATGTTGTCGGGGTTGTAACTTAAGTGCGTTATAGATTTAGCATTGAGTACTAATATGATAAAAAATAGGATGTATAAGTAACGACACTCTTATAAGATGAAACAACTTTTGAAGTTGAATTTAATTTATAACTTATATTTTAAGATGATATAAAAATTTATGTTAATGATTATTATTAAACTTATTGGACTATCCATTATCAGATCACTTTTATATGTCTAATTTTATAAATTTTATATTTAAGATATTCAATCTAAGATACTCAATCATTGACATGAAAAAAATAGCATATATAAGTAAAAGATAACTCTAATTTCATAAATTATCTTTTGGAGTTGAGTTGGACTAAAATCCAATTTCTAGAATTGTCTATTATGAATTGCAATGCAATATAGAACTACATTTCATAAAACCCAACTTCTTAGTTTTAGGTCCATAGGTTTGATAAGTTTGTTTATTTACTCTGTATTTGTGATGGAAGTACGTGAGGTTTTGAAGCCAAGAATAGTTAGTTTCTTTGGTCTTTTTAACGTTAGGTAGTAAGCCTCTGTCACACAAACTTGTGTTTTCATAATGCTATACAAGCTGGAAAAATGTTATACAGAGGCTACAAATAGTCCCTAGAATCTTGATGAAGCATATAGGAGACAAGCTAGAAGACTCCCTACCCTCCTCAGGTACTGATTATGATTCCCATCTTTGTCTACATAGTCTTTATCATGTGGCTAACACTTATGTATAGGACATAGAGAGACAAGAACTAGGATTGTAGGTAAACTTCTAGAGAGATGGAGTATTCAAGGTACCAGAGGAGGAAATAGATATCATTTGCAACTTAGCAGAAGAAATCAGCATTTTTTTCATGTTAATTGCAGTATCTTCTACATATTATTTGGATTGTTAATTGAAATAACCTATATACTAAATTTTGTTTTCATGATTTGCTTTGCTTTTACATGATAATTGTCTATACCAGGTAATTCAGAATGTGACACGAAAAACCTTGGTGAAGTATGCTTCTTTTGGTCCCCTAAGAAGCTTTAAAATAAGGTATAAAATCTACAAATTTAAAATAGAGGGTATGCAGCCACTTTGTCTTCAGGTATGCACCAAGTTTCCTTGCTTGTCTAGAACTTACAAATTCCCATTAAAATCTGTTGCCTCGGCTGAACTTTGTATCAATCCAAGCAATTTGGAAGCCTACCATTGTAGAGGCCCGTCTTGCAATTTTATGGAGGCAAAGCATATAAACAATTCATTCAATAGTTAATGGCCAACCATAATATCAATCAGATTCTCTACCTATGTATTGAAAACATCAAGAAACGTGCTGGAAAATTAAATGAATATTGCTTTAAGCTCACTGTACGGTAACAAGAAAAGTTATTTAAATAAATCAGCTTACGTGGTGCCTTCCTTACTATAGACCAAGGCATAGGAAATAATAATGAATTGGTTGAAGCATGCGCAATATTCTGACCAGATTTCAAAGAAACAACAAAATAACAACAAAGCACGTTTTACAGGAATTGAGTTCACACTGCTGATGAACATGTAAATTGATAAAGGTTAGGCTGGTGAACACGTGTGCAAAGCAAAACTTCATTGTAAGAATTGTTTACAACCAATCATTCTCTTTGCCCAAAAGTAGGATTTTATTACTTTCAGTATTTTCTATACAACTTTTCAAAAACATGAAATAAAGTAAAGCTTAGTTTGTCTAAAAAGGCATTTGACGTGGGATGTACCAACTATTTCCCCTTCTTCATTTAGCTCTCAATATGAGAACAGAAAGGGAATACAAAATGGAGTTCCTTAAAATATATAATTAATGAGTGCGATTGACTCAATTGAATATAAAAATCTTAGTCAATCTAACTCAGCTTTTCCCTTTTACAAACCAATACTCTTAAGCCGCCAGCCATGTGTGCCGTGAGCAGTGGCACGAATATAGGCCTCTCTGGACCAACAATTCTAAATTTAAACCTGCTAAGAATTGAAGCCACCACATACTTCATTTGAATAAAAGCCATTTCCTTTCCTAGGCACACCCTTGGACCAGCCTGAAAAATTGGAAACTTGAAAGGAGAAACCTCACTCAACATAATTCCCTCACTGTTTCCTGGTTCCACAATCCATCGATCTGGTCTAAATTCAAACCAGTCCTTCCCCCATAAGTTTTCCATTCTCCCCATTCCATAGGGAAAATATGTGACCCTATCTCCTGCCTTGACCACAGTGCCATCTGGCAACAGATCATCACTACTGGCATGCTTAGAGTCCCATGCTACTGGGGGATACAGCCTCATGGACTCACACAAACATGCCTTCAAGAAACTCAAATTCTTTAGTGATTCATAATCCAACCCTCCTTTTGCCTCTTCCACTATCTGGTTCTCCACATTGGAATAATGTGATAGCACCCAAAAGAACCACGTCATAGCTGCTGAAGTAGTGTCCTTCCCTGCCATAATGAAACTTATCACCATGTCTCTAATCACTTCCTCCTCATGACCTGCACATATAAGCCTTGACAAGAGATCTTCAACACCACTACTTTCTTCACTCTTCTCTCCCTTCTGCTTCCTCTCCTGAATCATTCTCATCACATGAGTCTGAACCTCCCCAACGGCTTTCTTAAGCAATCTCTCAGATCCAGCACCAAGCCATCTCTTCACCCTCCAGATCATGAACAAAGGTGCTGCCCCACGTCTTGCAGACACCTCTGCCGCCGCATCAAAAGCCCTTGCAAGGGGACAAGTAGGCACAGAAGGGTCCAAACAACACCTATTAGTCCCCAATGTGAATCTGCAAATCACATTGAATGAGAACCTCCCTAGCAACTCTTGCAAATCAACCACCTTCTTCTCATCACACAATGCCTCAAGCACAGGCAAAAGCTTCTCACACACTTCCCTCTCCAACATGTGCATGACAAACTCCCTCAAAGACTTGCTAGAGAATTCATGGCTTGCCAATCTTCGCTGAGCGAGCCATAACTCCCCATCCACGTTGAAAATCCCTTGCCCAAGGAAATCTCCAAGGATCTCAGTGAAGGGCTTGCCTTTGGGGAAGTTGTTGAAGTTTGTCTTGAGTATATACTCAACATTTTGTGGGTTTGCAGTTACAATGGTTCTACGGGCACCAAACCTTTGAACCACTATAGTTTTGGTTGGGGACTGAGCTAGTAACTCAGTGTACCAATCTAACAAACGGTGCTTGTTCTTGTAGAAGGATATCAAGCATCCTATGAGGGGATGGGTTGCGGGACCGGTGGGAAAAACTTTCTCGGCTCGCCGGAATCCGGCGAGTGTGATGTAGAAGAGGATGAAGAAGAAGATGAGTGAGAGGGGCTGCAGGGAAAAATGGATCATGAATGCTCCCATATTACCATGAGAATGAGTAATATGGAGAGCACTTTGAAGGATGATATTGGCCCTTATGAGTTGACTCTTATATGGTTTTTAAATGTGCATTATGATAATTATGTGGTCTTTGTTTGGGAGCCAGATATATTCAACATTTAGCAAATGAAAATATATTTATTCATGATTTAAACCAATTAATATCTCGTGAATTTAGTTCACCTTTTAATCATGAATATATTTTTATATTTTGTCACTTTATATCTTCTTAAAGAATACGTGAGTTCTTATTGATATTTGAATATTTAGAGCTTGTATGTTATTATAATAAGGATTTGATTAGATTCATTTTAAATATAAAACTTTTACACGTTCACTTTCGTCCATATGTTGTTACCTCATTAAAATAGGAATTTTTTGCATCAGAACAAGGATTGTTAATATTACGTCAATTAAGAAATATTATTATTATAAATACAAGATTTTCTTTTAGTTTGACAGACATATACTGTCAACAATTTTTTTTGTTTTCAATTAATTAAAAATTATTTTTATATAATTTTATCTTAAAATCAATAAATTTATTATATATAATAATCCATAATTAAATAATGCATATTTTTTTAACTCTCTTTTATCATCTCATTTCTAACTTTTCCTCTTTTTTTTTTTCCTGTCGTAAATACTTGTTATATTTACTACTTTCTTGTATTATTTTTTTTCTTCGCCTCCATCCACTCCAAAATTAGTGTATGCTTGGTCTTTCTCTTTATTTAATTTGGAACACATGTAGCCGCTAAAAAAAAAAAATTGATGTCCGTACATGCCAAGTCAAATATGGCAAACGTGAAAAAATAAAAATAAATACAAATTAATGCTAGCTTAGTGCTCCTTGTCTAATTTTAATTGCATAATAGTGTTTTGTTGTTATTATCATTATTTTTTGGTATCTGCTTCTTTGGTTACCTTATTTATTAGAGTAAATTATTGACTTGCTTTGGTTACGAAATACAACGTGCGCTTGATAGATGTAACACCTCCCACGATGGCTATTTGAGTCAAAATAAGAAATATACAAGTAGTTACAACTAAAAGTAATGAGTAAATGGACTATTTCCAACCGCTGACTTTCTCACTGAAGCATTTCCTTATAGAATATGTCTTTATCCCATTACATTTAATATCATTGGAACGTAAAAAGAATTATATTTTCAACATATATGTAAAGCAAATAAAAAATATAGGATGAGAAGTTGGATTGTGTTTTTGAATTTTTTTTTTAAAAAATTTGTATAATAAAATGTTATAAGATTGTTTATTTTTTCAAAAGAATGATAAACATGATTTTAAAGATAGATAAGACAAACCATAAATAATGTTATTAAAAAAATAGATAATTCTTTTCAATTAGTGTACAAATAAAAAAGAAAAGCAACATAATAATTTTTATATTAGTTTACTTCTATCACTCATACTATGTCCAATTTTTGATAAACTACTAAGTTTTACTATATAAGAAAAATTTAAGTTTTTTTTTATCAAGTCACTTATGACTTTACAATAAGTAGTATTTCCTAACTTTTTCAAACTACAACAACTAGTATTCTTTTACAAATTACTTTTGGCTTAGCTTCGCAGGTATTAAAAAACATGAGATGAACTCAATTGACTCTCGGCGTTTGCATGAGACAAACATAAATATTGTTTGAGTCTAACTCTCAAATATGTCAAGTGTTTGAGAGATTTTTAAAAAGAGGATGATTATAAAGAAGACTTTTTTAAAAGTAAAAAATCATACGAAATATTTTTCTTAAAGCACACAATTATTTATATATTTCATGTTCAAAGTCCTCTTCTATTTATAACATATGTTCTTTAGAAATGCATTATATCACAATGGTTTTCCATTTTCGTTTGTTGGTGAAAGGTTTGAATCAACATTTAATGTTACACTAATTGTTTTTTACCAACTAGTCACCTAATTTATTAATAACACAATTTACTTATCTTCTTTTGTAGTTTTCTATTAGATATTAGATATCAATTCTGAATATTTTGCTTTGAGCATTCTACCTTTTATTAGAGTGTGACTTTTAAGAGACAAAAACCTTCTTGAATAGGTTTTAATCATCCCCTTTATTCTTTAAAATATTCTCTGCACAACAAAGAGATTTATATTTATGTAATAAATATATACAAAAATAAAAGTTTTTGAATTAAGATCAATTGAATCATATAGATGAAGGATATAGCTATCTATATATAAATGATCTATTAGACAGATTGTCAAACAAACTAATCATTTATTTCAGTAAAACTTAGTTATTGTTCTACAACATCAAAAGACAAAATTTTAGGGGCATGATTCATCTTTGCCTTAACAATTTCCCTTTTTTGATGATGTCAAACAATAATTAATTTTACCTAAGAGTACAATAAGAGATGAAAAAACTTTTAAATGTAAAACAATACTCCCCTTGTAGATATTGTTTGGCTTACCCTAAGATCATGCTTATCTTTTTTTCCTAATCTCGTTATTCTTCTTCTTGTTGGACTTCTTCTTCTACTTAGTCTTTCTCTTCTACTCACCCTTGATTGACATTAGACTAAAAAAGAGTGCTTTAGTTTGAGTCAAAATTTGAGGAGGTATTGAGATCTATATCTCTATAAAGTTCGCGTTGTAGATGATGAAATTATTCTTCTACTACATGTCTTGTGTCCAGTTCAACTTTGAGGGCCTCCCTTGTGCGTACAAGTTCATCAAGAACCCAAGTCATTTCTTCTTTAGTTGGATGACATTCAAAATGATCCATAAAGTCAAACTCATGATATTCAAAGAAGAATTCTAAGTAGGCAATTGAATGGTTAAGGAAAACTTCAGAGGAGACGAAGCCACAAACTTCTATGGTGAAAGAAGGATTGCATTATGATGAGTAGTAGCTACACACGATAGATTGCCTTGCTCCAAAGAGAACCAACCAGTGCTAAGGTGTACTACATTTGAAGATGGTTTTTCATCAGTGTCTAAGACAGATGTATGCAATTTTGCATGTTGACATATGAAACAACTTCTTTTGTTAGACTTTCCTGAGATAAATGATATAGCTTAGATTTGGTAAAAAAACACTTTGTTTGACTCGTATCAAATGCTTAGGACCATCATTGTTTATACCAATCTCCTTACCCTTGTAAATATCTTGAGAGACTTGATCAATAGTAGTATCAACAGTTATCTTAAAGTTGGTAGTCTTTTTGGCTACATAAGTAAACTGCCTATCAAGCACAACTAGATGACTCAAGTTTAGTCTTTCAATTTTCTTTATTGATTATGTATGTAAACACACTTCTTGTCTATATGAAGCCATCTTGACCTTTAAATCATGGTTGAAATCACTAACTTTCCAATTATCAAACTCATGACTTTCTTTAGGGTTTAAGACAAATTCTTGAACATAGAAAGGTCTCCTTAGATCAGGTCACACTCAAGGCATCAAAATTCGGTTGGAAGCAATAAGACCCAAAACTTGTTGAAGGTTGTATGGTCTCATGTAAGACAATTCATCAAAGAAATTACCTTTTCTTCTCAAAACATCAATATGAGGAGGTAATACTTTTCATAAGGAGGAGTGGTGCACAAAAATGATCCTATTTGAATTTGGAGTAACCCACGGTCTTGGTTCAAAAATTCATAGGACAAGATCATATCCTAGTGCAAGAGTTTCAACTAGTTCTTCATCATATAAAGGAAATGGAAAAGTAATATGTGGAACCTTCTAGATGTATAACTGCTTAAATTCAACAACATCCAAATGCATGACCTCATCTTTAAGTGTTAGAATATGTCAATTTCTCCACTATTGTTATTCTTCCCATGGATTACATCTCTTAACTTTGAATCCATGATAGTATCTAATGTTGAATTCTTTAGGTAGAGGAAGAATTAGAGCAGGAACCTTGTAGTACAACTTGAGTGGGCTTCTAGTGATCCAATTAGGAAAACATGACACTCCCCTTTTAGGTAGATTGAATAAAGTGGCAAAGGCTTGAGATACAAGAACTAAGACATTCCTAGTATCTTTATTCTCTTTGAATCTTTCTTTTAGACAATTTCTACTATTTATCTGTAGATTTATCGGTGGAACGTGTGAGAAAAAAGGTGGAATGCGAGCAGATGGATCTACATTATCAAAAGCATTAGTTGTTGATGGAGCAATAGATGCAACTAAGGAAGATCAAAACAAGGCTTCATTTAACTACTTTACTTTTGTTGGTGCCACATATAATTCAAGAGAAATAGGCTACAATTTCTTGTGTCTTTCCTCAAGTTCTGTTGACAAAATGGAAGCTGAGAGTTTAGTGATAAACTAAAGTCTCTTTGTAAGATCATTTTTTGGTGCACCTTCTTCATACGAAATGGTTATAACAGACTCAAGAGCAACCTATTCAAGGAGTTCTTCTTCTTGGGTTTGAAGAACTTCGTCTTTCTCCATCTTTTTCTTGGCTTCTAGCTTGGAAAGAGTTGTTGCATGCTTTAGTTGTTGTTGTTCTTGTTAGTGAGAATGAGATTTAGGAATAGAGGATTGGGTTTGGCATTTAGAGGATTGGTCATGTGTTTAAGGGGTTTTTCTTTTTAGAGAAGGTTGGTCTTAAGTAGGGGTTGATGCTGGAATAGGATTAGGGGTAGGTTCTTTTTATCTTGATGTGAATGAGCTTTTTAAGTGGAGGTTGTTGTGTTGGTTTAGAGGGTTGGTCTGGTTTCTTTCTTTTGTGAGATGGTAGAGGTGGTGGTTTGTGAGGAGAGAAAAACTTGACCTACCAAATCATCTACTAGTTCTTACTTGATCTTGTCAACATTCTGAGTAGTCCACTTAGCAAAAGTTGATGTTATTCCCATCTTTACCATAGTCATTCTAGTAACGGGAATAAATTTCCTAGTAATATTGAAAAACTTCACATCAATTTTTGCTTCTTTAATAATCTGAGTGAAGAAAGTGTAGTAGGGAATAGAAGTCATGATTTTTCTTTTCTTCTTATCCCTCAGTCTGAAAAATTGCATCCAATGATGTAAAATTGTATTAGTTAGATTCAGCGTTTATCCCATCATCATGTGGTAGATGTTGAATTTTTCCTTGTCAGAAACATGATCTCTTAAGCTTATCATTGATAAGAAAACATTGAACATTAGATTGTGAAAGAATCTACAAAAGGTGCTAATGTTTGCAGAACGAAGGAAGTGTGTGATGTTCTTCATGGATTTGTTTTGTGGCCTTTTTTGTCTTATAGTAGAAGGTATATTGTATCTTCAGTGATAGTTTCTTAATCTGTACTAAAGGTCTTTCCATCAAAAGAACACCTATAGACCTTTAAGATTATTTCCAATGAGATTACCACTAATTTACCATCAACAACACCAACATTGATCTATCTTTGTGGTAGAGGTCCAAAAGTAAGCATAAGAACCCTTATACCATGTGCAATCTAGTTCAACAAAGGTCATCCATCCAACAAGGGTGATATGTTCGACCACATCAAACCCTTTGTCACTCAACTTCTTCAAATTCAAGTGCTTCCTTGGGATGAAGTGGTAGTTGTTAAATTCTTCCATGTTGAAAGCTTGTAGTCAAAAGATTTCTTGAACTCCATAGGGTTTTTGTGAAAACAATGAGAGAAAAAAAGAGAGTGAGGAAGAGAGAAAGATGTGTAGCTTTGAAAGATTTTAGAGTTAGGAGAAAAGGAGGGTTTTTGAAATAACAAGTATTTATAGGAAAGGAAAGTAAAACTACATGTTTGCAAAAACGAAGAGAGGGGGAAAACAACGGTTTAAAAAGCGTTTAATGCTCTCATTTTTGAAACTTGAAAAACAATTATTGTTGAAAAGATAACAAAAGATTCACACAAAAAAAACATTGACCGTTGAAAATAAAATGGGGTAAAAATATACATAGTCAACGCACATTAGTTTAACAGATTAATGAATAAACAAATGAAGCATCAAACACAATAATACCAGCTCAATCTGATCCATATAAGATGTAAAAGAGAACGAATGAAATATGAACAGACAAAGTTTTAGTCTGTTAACTCATGCACATTTAGATGATTACGAATAAAAATAAAACATTCTTTAGGCATAACTTCAATAAAAATATTAGCTCACTGGTGATCTGTATTTATAAACTTTATATCAAAAATACATTTTTGAACATAATCATAAATGAAATGATATCTTACTTTTATATGTTTTGCCTTAGAATGTTGTATAGGATTTCTAGAAAAGTTGATTGCACTAGTATTGTCATAATATACATGTATGTTGTTTTCAAAGCTATAATAATATTCTAGTTTATACTTTTAGTCACAACAGCTAAAAACAACTAACTGTTGAAATATACTATGCTTTACCAATTGATAGAGCAATAATGTAATGTCTTGCTAAATGAAAACTAAATAAAATAAAATAACTATGATATTATTAATTAAAATAAGAAGAAATAACATATAATGAAAATAAATAATAGAAATTGGTCTTTAAACAGTAATTATATTTATCTTTAAAATGATTTTTGGTATCCTGAGTATGCTTGAGCTTAAATTAAAATACTTTAGGAAAAATTAATTGTTGTTGTATAAATATTAGAATACTAAAAATTTATTAATCAATTAGAAGTAAATAACGTCTAAGAAAAACTTTAGTTATAGATAATAAATAATGTATAAAATATATACAAGGGAATAACACTTTAGATGGGAATATAAGAAAAATAATAAAATAATTGGTGTGTGTATAAAATAAGATTAATTAAGATAAATACAAATTTATAAAAATATATTGATGATAGAAGATATGTGAGAATAAAAGTGGAAAGATATAAATAAATTTTTAGGATTTTTAGAATAATTAAAATTTGAAAAATATTAATTATATAATATATATATATATTATATAATTTGAAAAGTGAAGATATGCCACCACTCCTCCTTTTACTTCTTGAGCTCCTTTTTGTCTGCAAGAGCAACCATCATTATAGAAGCTTCCTCGAGGCCAACCCATACTCGTCGACCTCACTTTTCACCTTTTTTATTGCACAAACATTAAACTGAGCTTTTCACCACACCAAGCATCCAAGCGTGAACAAGAATGAAAAGTTAAAGCACCTGCAACCATTTGTCGGAGCTCGCAGCGGCACATGGGAGATCGTCGGAACTTACCAGAGCTCAGCAGAGTTAAAAATGAAAGGTAGGAGGAATCCCGACCCTCTGTTGTTCTTTTTCGTCTAGAATTTGAATTCTAAGCCTTTTCCTTGAGTTCCCGATTACTTCATGTATGCCTTAAATGCATATTTTTATTTCCAAAAATTTTGCTATTGATTACAAACAAATAAACATCTTGTGTTTGAATTTTAGATTATCATTTGTTCAAGTGGTGGATTATGTGTGATGAACATTGTTGGTTGCGCTTTACTCTTTGTTGATGATGGAATTGAATAGAAACGTTCACCCTAGTCTCGGGTTGGTAGAGGTGAGGAGAGGAGGAATGGAGAAAGAAAGGGAAAAGGAAGGAGACTGGCAAAAGAGGGGAGAAGTAGAATAGAGAGAGAGGAGAGAGAGAGAGGAAGAGAGAGGAGGTGAGAGAGAGAGAAAGAAAGGGAGAAAGAGAGGGGGAGAAAAATAAAATAAAAATAAATAATAAAATAATAAAATATATAATTAAATAATCACAAGAAAATAAGTAGATAATTATCTAATTCTAGCAAAGAGATATTTTATTTTATTATATGAACAATTAGGAACGTTAGTATTATATTTGGTTGATGTGGAGATTAGTAGTAAGTGTATTTTAGAATTTTCATTGATGATGATAATAACAACATTAGAAATTGAATACACAAATTGATAAGTCACCTAATTTAATTATTAATCATATAAATAAGTATAATATGATCATGACTAAATAAATCGAGATTGATTAGTCTCAACTTAATATTAATCAATATGGAGATTAGGATAAATCATATGACCCATTTATTTTCCACTAACCACAAGAGATGAGATCAGTATAGGAGGGGTGGGGTCAGGGTCCAATTAAATAATAATCTCATTAATTTAATAAATGCATAAGTCAAATAACTAAATGACTAAATAAATAATAAATTAATAGAGAAAATAAGATTTTATAAATTTTGTAACTATAATAGTAAGCATAAATTAATAAAAAGAATGATGTTAATAATTAATTAATTTTGATAAATAAGGAAAGTTATTGATATTAGGAATAAACAAGCTATTACTTTGTCTGCTCAAATTCTTTTACTTAGTTACTTATCTTCCCTTGCTGAATATATATTAATTCTTCTTAATTGTTGTTATTATAGTGGTTTATTGAGGAGTGGAAATGACAATTGAAATTGTTAGGACTAAATGGTTGCCTCTTTTACTAGGAAAGAAGAATTGTATGTTTGAGACATGTTCTGATAAAAGAAGATGGTCGAGTGTCTTGAGTGATGGAATCTTAACAAGAAGAGTAGAATAGAGAAAATGTATGAAGTTCCTAATGGTGACAGGTCCTAGTGTGGATGGTGGATTGACGCATGTTCATACTTTATCAAGAGACTTAAACCTCATACAGGGGTAAGAGCCTGATTTGCACAAGGGGTCTACTTAAGAGTTAAAAGACTAGTGAATTATGAGAGTAAACCTCATTTGATGACTTGTGTTGTATTAGTACCTGAAATGAAGACCTAGTTATAGAGGTGGAGGTAGTTGACGAGTGATGTGACAAGATCATGTGTGAGAATTGAGATTAGAGTATTGCTTGGGTTAACTACAACAAGTACTTGAGGAATGCCCATAGGCTTTTGATGAGTCCTTGGGAGTAGTATAACGTGCCAAGTTGTGATAGCTCTAAGATCAAAGTGATTTGCATAACCAATCTTCTCAACAAAGCAAAACATTACCATGATTCGGCTGAGAGTATCCTGATTCAATGTACTAGACAAGGTATGTGCTCATAATCGTCATCCAAAAAGCAAACCTTGAATTAAATAATACATTGTGTGTAAGTCCTCTTGGAGATAGAAGTTTTAGAGGCATTGAAGAGCCCTAAATATGAATAATAGAATATTTCAGTAGACATGACGTGGTGAGAGGAGTACATACGATGTTATATAGTATTTTATTTTATGTTATTCCATGTTTGCATGTGTTTGAGGATGAATGACTCACTCTTACAACCCCACTTTTCAAATGAAAATGGCAGACACGAGCCTGTTGACTTTCAAGTGTTAGAGGTGGCTCCTAGCAGAATAATGAGGACAAGTACTAGTAATCAAAGATGAGTTCCTAGCGTGCAGAAAGGTAGCGAATATCCACCTAACGAGTTGTGAAATTTTGAAGATTACATGTATACATTTTGTGATTTGCTACATGTCTTTTTGTATATTTTAAAATACATATGTGATGAATGTAAATGTTTCTACTAGTAAGGAAATGATGATTTGTAATTAAGATAATTTGTATTAATTGCATATCTAAACCCGCATGTTATTTATACTAGCTTATTCAGTTTTACTTAATGAGCTGAACAATAATATTATTACCGTCTCTATATTATCGTCTATTGTTTTTTTTTTTTTACTTCAAAAACTTATTTTAGAAAGAATGATGAAAAATTACTTTTTCATTCTAACCTAAGCATACTTAAATATTGTATATTTAATAAAGGATGTTATAAATAGAGTTTTATTTCTTATTAGCCCATGGGATGATGCAAGGTCTAAGGTATTAACATCCTTTGCTTGTACTTCATAATATCCTACTAATCTAAAATCTTATCTTTTCTTATAGATTAAACTCAGGTTAGAGAACCCAACTAGGTATTGGAAGATCCTTTTAACTTATTTTAAATGAAACTCTTTAGGATCAAACTAAAACCTAGTGCATTAACAAATGCTAAACATGATATCAAATTTGTTGGTAGTAAGATAGAGTAAAGAGTCAATCATATCTCTGTAGATTGTCTGATTTATTGGTTTACCTGATTTATCTTTTAATAAAGGACAAGATGAGTGCATAGGTGTCTTTATAGGCTTAGATTCATGCATTTGGTATTTCTTCTAATGTTCTTTTGTATATTTTTGTTGATAGATGTATATACCTTCTCTTTCTTGTTTGATTTGTAGACCAAAGAAAAACTTGAGTTCTCCCCTCATGCTTATCTCAAATTCACTCTTCATAAGATCAAAAAATTCCTTGAACAAAAATTCATTAGTAGTTTCAAAAATAATATCATCCACATATATTTGAACTATAATAAAATTCTTGTCTGTTTCTCTCATAAAATCATTCTTTCAAAGAAAAGAACTTAGTTTGTCATACCAAGCTCGAGGACTTTTTTAGACCATAGAAAGCTTTTTTAAGTTAAAAAACATGATATGTTAGAACAAAATCTTCAAAAACTAGGTGGTTGTTTGTCATACACCTCTTATTCGATAACCATTTAAAAAGACACTCTTGAAGTCCATTTGAAAAAACTTATTATTTTTATGAGAATTAAAGGCAAGAAAGATTCTTATAGCTTATAGTATAGCAACAAGTAGATAAGTTTTTGTGATGTCAATACCTTCTTGTTGATTGTATCTTTGAGCTACTAACCTTTCCTTATTTCTTACCATTTTTCCTCCTTCATCCAATTTGTTTTTGAAAACCCGTCTTATTCCTTTGATGCTTTTATTTTTGGGTTTTGGAACAAGAGCCTAAACGTCATTCCTTGTGAACTGATGAAGTTCTTATTCCATATTGATGAACTATGCATCATTTGTCAGAGCTTCATCTATGTTTTTGGATTCAGTATTAGAGATGAAGGCATAAGATGTAACATTCTTTAAAGATGATCTCGTTTTGATTCCTTTTGCCTTATCTCTAATGATTTGATCTTGAGGGTGATAGTTGACAAACTTCCAGTCCTTCGTTTGTGGAACAACAATTGATTGATTTATTTGTTAGTAGTCTGTCTTTGTTAAAGTATCAATATGTAAATCTACAAAATATTCCTCAAGATCTAATAGTTTCCTATTAGAGATTAATGCATCATTAAATTTTACGTGAATTGATTCTTTCCCAACAGACGTTCTAGAGTTAAAAACTCTATATACATTAGAAGTATTAGAGTATCCAAGGAACATACCCTTATCCACTTTAAAGTCAAAATTTTCAATTTGATCTTTACTGTTTAGGATAAAACACTCGCATACAAATGAATGAAAGTAGGAAATGTTGGGTCTTCTTCGTGTCCATAGTCCATAAGGAGTCTTTTCAAGAATAAGTCTTACTAATATTCTGTTTTGGACGTAGCAAGCAGTATTTACATGTTTTTCCCCAAAGTGCTTAGGAATATTGTTTTCATAAAACATGGTTCTAGCCATTTTCTAAAAAAAATTATTCTTTCTTTTAACTACCTCATTTTGTTGAGAATTTCTCAGTCAAGAAGACTTGTCAAAGATACCCTTCTTTCCATAAAATGATTTGAACTCTTGGTTTTCAAATTTTGTTCTGTGATCACTTCTAATAGTAAAGATGCAAAAATATTTTTCATTTTGAAATGTTTTACAAAATATTTCAAAAACCTAACAAGATTTATGTTTATGGAATAGAAAATATACCTATGTATCAACATGTCATCATTACCCATATTCAAAACTCCAAAATCACTTGAAGTATAAAATGTGAAGAAATTCTTCCTAACTGTAATATACAATATAACATCATTGTCAATTATCCACATACTTTCATCATATACAAGATTAACAAAATCAATGTCACAAAGAATAATAAGATCATCACTGGTAGTAGTAGTCACAAGATCACCAAGATCATGATCTTTCTCTTTCTATTTATTATTTTGTCTCTGTTTTCCTTCTTCCATATAAAACAATTCTATTGTATGTGTCTTGTTTGGTGTCAATATTGACACTTCACATTCTTGTATTGAAACTTGGACTTGCTTCTACTATTGTCTCTACCACCCTTCAGTTCTTTCTTTTAGCTTTTCCCCTATTTTTAACAAGAACCATTGATTGAGATAAATTACCATGTGCATTCCTTCTCATTTCATCATTGAGAGTACTATTATTTGTCACTTGTAAAGGAACAATACCAGTTGGGGTAGCACTAATCATGGAAACCAAAAATGTCTCCCAACAATCAAGTAGAGTTATTAATAGAAATAGTCTCAACACATGATCATCAAATTTGATACTTGCGATTGGCAACTGATCAAAGCACCCCTGAAATTCACTCAACTAACATATAAGGGAAGTCTCATCCTTGTACTTCAATTCTATAAAATTATTCAATGAATACAATTTATTACTCCCTGATTTAGAAACTTATGAAGACTCAAACATTTGCGTCAAGGTTCTCACATGTGTCTCTTAATGAATGAGATTATGGATAAGTTCATGTGCAAAATGCCTAATAAAGTCACACATATGTTCGTGTTCGAAGCCCTATTCTTCATTAAATATAGAATTCATTTTTCATGTACCAAAGACAACAAGATGCATTTTCTTCATAAAGAACAAGTCCTTTATCTTGTTCTCCCAAAAAGTGATAGTTTGCTCCATTCAAAGAGACTGTTTTCATTTGTGCCCCCATCATTCAAACAAGTTAGAAAAATAACCCTTTAACCAAATAGCTTTATGTCATTTTAATGGAGGAATGGCAACACTAACAAAAATTCAATAACAAAGCAACAAGTAGCAAAAAATATTCTCCCATAACTTGCAAAAATCTGTGAGCAACATAATAAAATAGAGCAAAAACATAAAAGAGACACATAATATTTTAATATAGAAAACCTTTCAAAGGGTAAAAAATCACGAGTCATAAAGATAAGAGAAATAGTTTCACTATGATCAACAAAGAGTACAAGAAGGCCTCTACCAAGTATACAAAACGTGCTTACAAACAACCAAAATAAACTAAGCATTGATACTTATAAAAAGATGAAAAATTCCTAAATACAAAGTTGATATTGGGATGTAGTTTTATCCCTCTCAAAACTTTGTTTTGACGATCTAACAAAAAAAATTTGAAGTATTACATGTGTTAAACTTGTTGTCCAAAAATTAGTCAAATATAACAATTAACAAATCCACAGTTGCAATCCAAAAATTAGTTGTCTGGTAGATATGCAAAAATAATAATGGCTTTTCTTCTTCTTTTGCCTCTCAATGGTTGCTATTGAGACACCCATCTTCTTTACCAAAATTAAATCCACTTATTTAATTTAAATCATTGAGTTTAGGAAATTAAGATTTTCAAAATCGCTACTTCTTTACTTATCTCAAAATTGTGAATATATAAGAAAACAAAATCTCCTTCTTAATTTGTGTAGAATAGCTTGCGTAGGACTTAGAAATGTAATTCCACATCAACAAAACTTGAAATCATGGATTTTCATTTGTACATAAAATTCATTAACAATTTGTCTAATTAGAACGTAGATATATAATCAATAATCATTAGTGAATTAATCATCCATCCAATCACAAGATCAATAATCCAATTAGGAGTATCAATATATAGACTGGGGAACTTACCAAAAAGAATAAAGTTTTTCAAAAGGGAGTTTTGTAATGCTCTTATACAAAAGAATATGCCTAGTCTACCCATCAATGGTAACCTAGTCACAGTAGTAATAAGTAAATCTTATCTATATAGCTCGTGTTGTGCATCTTAATCTCTATATAGATAGAGTCCTCTGAGGGATCCTCTTCTTCTAGAAACTCCTCCTTCTCTTCATCTATGGCTTCTACAAATCCTAACTTCTTTGTTGGGGTAGAAGTAGTATTTCTCATACTTCATACAACAGGAGAAATTCATAGATAGAACGTGGAT
This sequence comes from Pachyrhizus erosus, assembly GCA_026544285.1. Classification (NCBI taxonomy): domain Eukaryota; kingdom Viridiplantae; phylum Streptophyta; class Magnoliopsida; order Fabales; family Fabaceae; genus Pachyrhizus; species Pachyrhizus erosus. The sequence continues at coordinate 9,119 of JAMLFT010000056.1, read as the reverse complement.
CAATAAGGGAAAAAGCAGAGTTTGTAATAACAGTGATGGAAGAAGGAACATCAATAGCATACCTTGTTGTAATGACAGTGTGAAGTGCATTGATCCTATAAAAGTGTTATCCTTGAAAAACGAGTCATGGGTTCATTGTCCCTTGATGGGATGAATCTCCAAATGGAAGATGGGATGGTAGAAACTCTACCTCTCAATCTAAAAAAAAAATAAGAAGTGAGTTTTTCGTCTACTCAAGAGTCATACAAACATAAGAATAAGTATGTTCTCGCTCATATGTGCATCTTTAGCACTAATCTTTGTCACATGACTCTCATATCTCATTTTTCACTGTAATGGCCTATTTACTTCACTAGTTTTACAATTGGACCTTCAACGCTTCTTAAACCTCCAAGTATAAAGGACTTACATGACGATTGTTTATAATCACTTATTTATTTTTGGGTGACGATTGTTAGGACATATCTTGTCTAGTAGTCAAATTAGGATTATCTCAACCAACTATGATAATGCTCCATATTTTTTAGAGATGTCAAACCAGTTGTGTAAGTCCCTTAACCCTTTGAGTTGTCATAACTTAACACCTCATACTACCTCCTAAGGCACTATAAACCTATGAACATTCCTCAAGTATCATATTATAGTCAACTCATATGATTTCCATTCTTGAATCTATTGCACATGTAATTTTATGATCAACAACTACCTCCATGACTTCAAAGTGACCAAGTCTAAAATTAATTTGGTACCAACATGATAACTTACACATGGTAGGAAGTATGTCTTCATAAGTAATCACATCAACAAGGTCATCATGTTACACACACAAACATCATAGTCTCAAGCTCTCAGGCCTCCAACACAATAGCCCAAACTTGAGACCCTTGGCTCTCTAGCCTTTCATTGACTCACATCACAACGAGGCTCATTGCTCACCAAATCTTGACGTCTCGTTCATTTGCTCATCTGTCAATGTTGTCTCCTCCATTTAATTTACAAATATGTGACGTACTACTTATCTCAATTTCTAGAGACAACAAACCAATATTTTGTTCAATCGAGATTCACAGTTAGCAAACAAATAATTGACTAATGCATCAAGGATGTTTTCATCCATGACAACATTTCACACTCCTTAAGAAAGAATCAAGCAAATGTATGATTATATCTCAAATCTCATAAAATTTTTGTCTTAATTAAATTTTATGTCTCCTAAAAATTAACTAATTTAAATTGGTCATAAAAATTTTCATAAATATTCTGATATTTTAATTTATTATTCACTCTTCATGATTCCTCAAGTTTTATGATTATGGCTTGCGTTAATTAACAAATTTTTTTGTCACTTTTTATTTATATTTTTTTAAATATTGTTTAAATTCGTACAACTAATTTCCTAATCATAGAATTAAATCATTCTCATCTAATTATTCTTTCTTATCATGATTTATTATTTTTGGACTCAAACTTTGTAATTTAAATTAAAATCCTGTATAAACACATATAGGTTTAAAAAAAATGTTTATAACTAATTAAATCAGAATCGAAATGTCCTAAAAATTTATGAAAGATTTCTTATACATATAGGAACTAAAAGCAACCATTATTTGATTTTTTCCAATGTTATTACATTACATTTTTGGACGTTTTAAACTGACGCTACTGCATATTTTTTATATATAGTAGCATTTTATAAAATCGACCGTTTTTTATCTAAATAGCCTTTTTTATTAACAAAATCAATTATTAATAAGTGTAATTTTTATTTTTACTTTTCAATACATATGCACAAAATAAAGCAATTTTTTTACAAAAAATTCACTATTTTTTTATAATTATTTTTTAGCACCTCCTACTTAATTCCTTATACATAAGACTTATCTTTAGTCACAATTTTTATAATTTAGTCATAAATAAATTTATTCGGTCTAGTTTTAAATTTTTATAAAAACAAAAATTAAAACAAGTTTTTAAATATCAAACGTCATTTTTTTACTAAGACCATCATCTCTTAACACTTATACATAATTTTTATCATCATAACAAGTCCCAAATAAATTTAAATAATCCATATAAGTGTTGTACACATTTGATCTCGCAGTCTATTTTCAGGTCTTCACAACACATGTTCATAACTTATTTGTTTTCATTAATTAAAATATTTGGTCACTAAAAAAAGTTAATACAAAATTAAAATCATAAAGAAACAATTTAATTTTTGTTTTAAAATAATATTATTAAAAAATGTTTTTAAACAATATAAGCTTATTAAGAAATTGATTTTAAACAATCTTTATCGTTCTTTTATAAAACAAATTTTAAAAAAATATTGACCTGAATTTTAAGATGACAAATTATTTGAAACATTCAAATATATATATATATATAACTAAATATGTTATTTTACGCCTATTAATATTAACCAACTAATTTATTAATTAATTTATCAAATATTTTTAATTAAATTAACTAATTTATAATTTTTTTGTTTTTTTTATAAATTTCAACTAACTTATAAATTAGTTTTATCATTAAGTTTGTTTTGTCTTTATTTTGGCTTTATTTTTCAACTCAAATCTAAACTTATATTATAAATTAATTAACATACGTAACTTAGAGAGTAAAATTCTCACTTTATCTATTCTCTTAATTAGGCATTTTAAATATTATACTTTATCTTTTTTTTTCTTATGTGGATTTCACATACAAGTTGGCAACTAGTTAAAAATTTCTCTTCTAAGTCTCAATCATTTCAAACTACTTTTTTTTTTATTTGTATATTTAATTTTTTTTAGTCATTTATCTCTTTCAATACATTCTCTTTTGTCTCTATCTACAAATTAAATTTTAATAATTTTTTAAAATAATTAAAAAATAACTTTATATTACAATTTAAATTATTCGTTATAAATTTAAAATATTATTTATGCATTCAAAGATATTTTAATTATGAAATTAGACTATAATATAGCTTATATATTAAAATTATGTATTTATTATAAATTTAAATTATATAAAATTAAACATTTGTGTCGTTGGTGCTCAAATTAAAATGTTAGAGTCTAATTTTTATACGCAATCAGTATCTAGATTTTTATTATGTCAATCAATTAAAAATCACAGTAAATATGATTTTTAAATTTGTTATGATTAAAATTAGCAAATTGATCGTATATGATAATTTAGTTTTAGAAAACAGTGTAAAACTTGTTTAAGTTTTAAGTGTATTCAAATTAAATTATTCAACGTATCGATATGCATTTTTATTAAATATATTCAAATTAAAGTATTCAACGTGTATATTTCATTAAATAAGTTCAAATTAAATCATTCTACGTGTGTGCGCATATCATCTCAAAATGGGATGTATACTTTTTATTTTCCGCACTTTTTTGTCTATATAAAGACTTCTTTGTATGAGAATAATTTTATAAGAAATATAACTAAAAATATTTTTTTAGAAATGTTATTATTTACAAATAAACCAAACATCGGAAACAAAATTTCCCAACTTCAGAATTCTTCTTATATCATGCTCCCTTAATTCAAATTTTAAGTGAAGGCTTTAGTTGCATAAGACCATACAATATCATGAACAAAGCATTATTAAAATTTGGTAGAATTGATTAAGAAAAAACAGTCCATGCATCAACTCTGTAAAAAAAAAAATTATATTATCATTCAATCACAAATCATTACATAAAATAAATTTATTTATTTTTATAATAATTATTTTTAAAATTTTATCACCATAATTTGTGATTAATTGTATAAATTTATCTTGTTAATGCATAGAAATTATCCTTTAATTAAATATATTGATAATGCCAAATTATAATTTTTTATTTTAAATAATATTTTTACATTAATTTATATCTATAATTTTTTATCTACAAAAATCTAAAATATATCAAACATTTACAACAACTTGTATACTTTATTCAACTAATTGTGTTACATCACTTATCACTTAGTAGTTTATTACATATTACAATGATATTATATTATTAAAAAAAAATTACAATGATACTACACGACAATTAGAACCCAAAAAAAAAAAAAAAAGATTACATGAATAAAAATTATACTTTTAATTTTGACAAATCCATGACAATATCCTCCGTGGGCTCCCTAGCAGTCTAATCCATCATAACTTTCGGATTTGTATTGGCTGCAGTTAGTTTTAGTGAATTTGATATAGTCACTTAACTGAGTGCCGTCTGATTTACAGTGAACCCAATTATAAAGCACATCCCACCTTAGATGTCGTTCATGATGAATCGCTGATGGAGATTGTACCACACACGAATCCACTGACTTGGTGGTATACATTTAAATTGAGATTTATCTCTTCTAAAGTGATAGTGACACGAGTAAAGCAAATTACCTTAAGAGAAAAAAAATTGTTAATATTAAAATATATTTGTGATTTATTATACACATATTAGTAAAATATCTTTTAAATCCTTTTTAATAACAGGCACTTGATTAATTGGAATAAAGTTGTTGCAACTTAATAAAAGATCTTAGTTTAAATATATAATTATATTAAATATTAAAAAAAAAATTATTTATAATAATTTTATGTAACTCAAATAAGATTGTATCTAATAAAAGACATTTGTAGTCCATATCAAAGAAATTTATTAAAATTTATTTTCTTCATTTTAAAATAATTGTTGATTAAGATTATAACACACTAATTTAAAATATTTAATTGATATAAATTTAAATAAAAATATTCTTAAATTTTCTACTATTATTATCATAAATTATCTCATTATTCATCAATAACAAATACATTTAACAATCTATCAACTCATTTTTATGATTATTATTTTTTTTCAATACAAATATCAATTGATCTTTATAATTGTTTTTACAAATATTATTAAAAAAAACTAAAAAAACTAAAAAAATAATTATTTTAAAACAAAGAAAATATATAATTTTAATAAGATTATTTATCTTAATTTCATAGAGTTAAGCAATCATATGTAACTGATTTTAGCATTAGAGTAAGTTGAGATTAGTACAAAATTTTAACTGAATTAATATAAAAAAATCCATTATGTTGGATGAAAAATAATAAAAATGATTAAATATGATGTGATGTATAGAATCTATAAAAAAGTAATTTAATTTAGTTAATGTTCTTGTAAGATTAATTATTTATTTAATGAATCTCACTTGCAATTTAATAAAAAGAAAAATATGTAAAAAAATAGTGTTACTAGTAGGTGTAAAGTGACTTGATGATTTTAGAATATCCTAACTCAATAGAAATGCGTTAAGGTTTCACGTCAACAGAAGCTAAACATTGATATGACCAAAGGTGCTATCATCATATAAATAAGTGGGCCTTCGACATTAATGGATAGGGGAAATTTACCTTTCCTTGATACTATGATGAGTTCCCACTCATGAAATGATCACTACGAGACAAGTGAAGACAGTTGCTATGCCTATTCAGACGTACCTACCGTCCAACTCCAATTCATATTTCTTTCCCTCTTTAGATTCTTCTTTACTGTATGTTTGTTGTTTGCTTAGCTGTATCACTCTCCTTCAATGAAATTTATTGTCCCACACAATCTCAAACCAACCCTCTCTAAATTCCTCATACTAGAAAACACCATTTTCTCCTTTGTTTATTACATGCATTCCCTTATGCCCATGCTTGCCACTAAACTATTCAATTAAATCACCTTAGATGCATTCCCTTAGCTGTATCAAAATGGAACTTTCTATGATATTTACAATTTGTGCTCATGTATCTATCAATGAAATTATAATAAAATATATAATTAAAATAATTTCACATTATTATTAGATAATTTTATTTCTTATTATATGATCAAAGGTTTCATTTTTAGTTTTTATATATATAAAAATATCTTACTATCTCAAGATATTAATCTTTAATTTTTGACTGAAAAATATCTAAGTATAATATTGTTATAAATATTATCTAAATTTTGTATGTGAACCAAATGTATAAATTTTTAAAAGATACTATAAATACTTTTAAATAAATTTATTAAAATTTGATCAAATGATAAAAGGTTTGAATAATTTTTATAATATTTTAAGAGTAAATTTTGTTGTCATTATTATATACCAAAAATATAAATAATGTTAAATAAATCAATAAAAAATGTAAATTTAATTTAATATTTTGATGAAAAAAATAAAGTAAAAGGTTTTCTATTATTTATTTTGTATCAATTACATAAGTATTTCTTTTTTAAAACATAAATAAATTATTTTTGTGTATATTAGTCTTTCTTATGTTATTTACAAAATAGTATGTTATACATTAATAATGTAAGTGGTTTTTATCATGTTATTTAATCATAAATTATCATGTATGGTAGTTTAATAACTTTATTAAATTTTAAAATAATTATTTAAAAAAAATATATCAATAATATTTTTTATTGATTGATAATGTAATTTTTTCATATTAATATTGCATATAAAAATGACAATTTTACACATATTTTATAGGTACTTACAAAAATTATTCACAATAAATAATATAAATATTCACTTAATTATGATGAATTAGGAACCACACACGTATGCATGTACACGTACAGGTGCATAAATACGGAGGTGAATATGAATTTTTTTTATATAAATATGAAGACAAGTATTATAATATCTTATCTAAACTCAATCCATTATTATCCATACTTGCATATAAATTAAATTGTTTATAAAATATTTACATGGTTTAATTTTTTTTTACCTAATTTATTGATGTTCAAGATTTTAAAATTAGGATCTTTTGCTAGACATTGGATTAAAGTGAAAAATAAATTGTGATATTTTTCTATCATCAACAATTATCTCTTTTATTTAAAATTTTGAATTTTATACACCACTTTGAAAAAGTAAAATATTGTTTTCATCATTTGAGGTAGTCACCAAATCATTCCGAATGTTGATATTACATTTTACTAGGATTTAACTCTTTCTAAAAGATATTTCTATATCAATCTCATTATCTAAAATATGATGACAAAGTTGAACAGTAATGTAACCAAAGCCACTTGATAATGATTTGAGAACTAAATAAGGATGTCCACATGAATTGGGAAAAGGCAAAAGAAGATAAGAGGGCTAATTACTAAAAAAATGCATAAATATAAGGTAACATGTGAATTTTGCTTTATATTTTGTGTATTTAGAAAAAAGACAGAATTGAACATAAAATTTAAAAATATATATTTTAAGTTCTACTAAAAACGTGAAACCAAAGAAAATATGATATGCTTTGTAGCGTGTAGGAAGATCAAGATGCTTTGATTATCAATTACCAAAACTTTGGTGCCACAGTTTATGTTTCTTGGTCTCAAACAAATGGCAATGATGCTGTATATATGAACCTCAAACCCATAAAAGCAGAAGCTATCTGGAATTAAGATTGATCATATATTAGCACAGTTAAAGTATACTTTTGGATTACTGCTGTACAACACAGTCTTAATAATTTATCTTTAACCGTTGGTTGAGAAAAATACCATGTTATTCGTGTGAATAAATTGATATAAAAGATTATTTCAGTTTAATCACTAATTTTTAATCTAATCTTTTAATATATAATAACATTAAATATTCAATAGAAAAAAAAATTTGGTCGTATTAAAAAAAGAAGCGTCATTGATAATTAAAGAAAGCATAGAAACACAAAGCATAAAATGTTTAAACATATATAAGTAAAACGGCAACGTCACAGAAGAATTATTAGCTTGATGAAATGACTTTAAAAATGTGGATGCTAATATTATTGATATATTCTTTATCTATCATGAAAAAAAGAAGGAAACTGCAACAGTTGGTGGAAAACTACAGTGTGAGAGACTAATGTCATTTAATAAGACAACCTTATCCTATCTTCATCAAACTGAGACACTCATGGTTTGAAGCATACTTATTGATGATGGGGCTAGCACATTTGATCGAGTTTTTGGCCTATATTAGTTGTAACTTGCGTTTGATTCATAAAAATTTTGTTGTTAGTAGGCGATATGTATATTTTAATAAGAATCTTCATTAAGGTTAATAGTCTTCCTTGACTTAACAAAAAAAATTGTGCCTTTCCCTAGTAACAAGATAAAAACTTCTTTCATCAGTTTGAGTCGCATGCATATTTGAGATTATATACAATTCTAATGTTTAATTTCCCCCTGAAGTTCCAAATTTCATTTTCAGGTTCAATATATGCTGCTGTATCTACCTGCAGGAATCAACCAAAGGTATTAATAGATACATACTGTGTTATTTACAACTCGAATAGAAAGTGATTATAGATTTAAAAATCAAATCCAAAATATATTATTGTTAACTCCTAGCTGAATTCTGTAAGCACTTTGTGTAAGATGAATTTATAGTCATATGTATTTGAACAACTTTTGTTGTGAGAAGTTATATCTACTTTAATGATCTTTTCGTCTTGAAAAGACTTAATTTATGATAAATATTTTAGTAAACAAAGAAAAAAAAAATATAAGAAAAGGGAAACAAAACACAATTTCTTATCATATTGACGGAAAAGATAACCTTATCATTAAAATTTCCTCTGTACTTATTTTGAATTCAGAAAAAATAAAAATAAAAAATCATGCATTGATTGTCTCGGTAAGGTACAAATCTTTCATGTATAGAATTCTTGCTCTTGGTTCTTAAAACTCCTTGCTATATGGTCCATATTTCATGTGCCACTCCCCCCACTCCAAAAAATAAAACGTTTTATCGTTTATTTATTATGTCATCTACAAAGGATCCTTTTATTGGTACGACGAAGCTTTATTATTATTAAGCTAAGAGGAAGTCTCTTCTGAATTCCGCAGTAGAATAAATTACTTGATATAATATTCTTTCTATTTTTATTTATAAGATTTAAATTAAAAATATTTTTTTTTATAAAATTCAATTCAAAATATTTTTCATATTAATTATTTTTATATTAAAATACTTTTAATTAATTATACTAACAAACAAATTGAAAAAGAGAAAAGGGTATTAATGATAAAGATAGTCTTGAAAAAATATTTTTTTAATCATATTATAAGGTTGAAATTAAAATTGTGATTTGATTTTTTTATAAGATC
>JAMLFT010000055.1:0-66879 GCA_026544285.1 Pachyrhizus erosus | reverse complement strand
GTACATGGGGCTGGGCACCTGGTCCCTATGGATCAACCAAAAGCTGCACTTGAGATGTTGAAAACCTGGATGGCAGGGAAACTGAACGGAACAAAAGAAGATAATTAACGTCAGTAATAATTTATATACTAATCTTAAAACCTAAACCAAACATCCTCTGACGATCACAACTACTTTCTGTACCTGACGTCGTGCATGTATTGGAGGGTGGAAATTTTTTTTTTTTTTCCTGAAATCTTTCTGAGATTCCTGATCTTTATGTTGTGTTAACGATTTGTGCAAGGTTCACCATTTTTGTATTTACTTTATACAATTAAATGCCAGAATAAACAATTAAACACATTCAGCATTATTCTAAGTGAATAATGTGGGATTAAATCCTTTGTGATATTGTAAATTAGCAGTGAAGTGTTGCCAAAAACTAAAACAGAACAAGCCGTTCAATCGAACTGGACCGCGGATAAGTCGCAATTTTACCAAAAGTGAAATCATATATTATTAAGAAACATGTAGATCATATTCTTTTAAAAAACAAAAATTGACTAGTCATGCTCTTGGTTGAGACTTTTTCCGAATGGTCTGATAAATTTTTTAGTTGGAAGATATAAATGATGAGGTTAAAATTGGAAATTTTTCCTCTTTAATTTATAAATTTATAAAAGATTGAATATGAATTTGGCACAAGTAAAATAGAGTTATTTTGATTTTTATTTTTTTATTATTTTTTCACTAAATTATTTTTATTTAAGTCATTACTGTTAAATTTTTTTATTTTAATTCTTGTTGTTTGTTAAATGATAATATAACAGCAACCTTGATGGTGTAGTAATTTATCACATTATCAAGAAATTTAACATAATAATTATATATAATTTTTTTATTAAAATGTATTTTTAAATTCTTTATTAACTATTTTAATGTTTAATGTCATTAATTATTTAAAACAAATAAGAATTTTAGAACACAGTTTATTGAAGGAAAAATTATATTTAGTTATTTTGTTAAATTTTTTGAATATGTAATAAGTTATTAAATTGATAAAATTAATGTTATTACTTAACAATAAAGATTAAAATAAAAAATATTATTTTAAAATATTAAATTGATATTTGAAGCCTAAAAATAAGTAGGCATTGAAATTATTATAAACAGCAAGGACAAATAGTAGAAGAAAGAATTGATACTGTCTAAATGAAGAGCAAAAGAAAGATAAAATAATTACTATACTGCCACCACCTTTTCATTTTTAAATTTGAGCTGTTTTTGAAAAAAAAAATTAAAGAAAATATTTTCTAAAAGTAAAAGTAAACATATTTTCAGTTCTATTTTTTGTTTTCTTTGAAAATGAAAACAGAAAACATTAAAACCAAACATACTCTTAGATTCTTAAGAATAAATTTTAAAATATGTATACCATTGATAAAACTTTTAGTATTTCTAATCTTAGATTTTAAAAATTTTAAAAGTTTTTTTTACTAAATATATCGTTGAATTATAAGCCAAAAAAATTTGTACATGATAAATAGTGTGTTTGACATGGGATGAGAAATATTATAATTGATTATGTCTCCTATAAAATTTTATTTAGTGAAAATAAATGTTTAATTATTATGAGATTTTGTAATAGTGTATGCGGGAAATTTTTGCAAACTTTTCGTAAATGTTTAATTATTATATCTCCTATCAAAGTTTATTAAGTGAAGGTTTAGAAAATATATTAAAATAAAAGGTAAAATAGTGTATGTGAGAAATTTTTACAAACTTTTCATAATTTTTTTGAAAAATATGTATGAAATAAATGAAAAACGATTTCATAAATATAGACATATAAATTATGAAGGATAAACATAACATTAAAAAAAATTATACTAGTTTGATATATCTTTTAAACTACGTCTAGTTTTTTCTCAATCTGAAGGTTTTACTAAAAAAAATATATATGTTTAAAACATGAATAATAAATTTGTTACTCTTAACTATCACTTATATTATACACAAGTATTTTTTAAGTCATTTTTAACTTTTCAACTCAATTATTTTTTAACTAGCACTTTTGGCTACAACAATAATTATATGGTTAACTTATCTCAAGTATTTTTTTGTGCTAAGTTACTCCTAATTTTCTCAAACTTTTACAAGATACAAAGTAACTCATAAAGTGAGGATATGAAAGTTATAAAACAAATTACAACTTAACAAAATTAAGAAAATGAAAAAATTATAAAGCAAAACTTCAAGAAGCGATTTAAGATGTATAAGAGTTTAAAATAAAGTTCATTTAAACATTCATATATCAATGACTTATTCAAAGTCTTCATATACTTGTGTATATAGGTCGTAAGAAAAAATGTTTGTTGTGACTTAACATGCTTCTTTATTTTTTTCGTTCTGTTTGTTCATTAAATACATAATTTTTCTTCACATATTATATATATAAGAGTTCAACTATTGTTAGAGGAGAGAGAAAATATTTATTATTTTTTTTTTTTGCTTTTTTAACTTTGACAGTTCCTACTTTAATCTTTTTTTAGATAACAATTTTTAGAGTTTGATGGTCTTTTTAATCCAAAAGTCTACTTATTTTCACAATATTTATTGTTTTTCATTAAATATTCACTTGAATTTAATCATTAGAAAAATAATAAGAATATAATAAAAAATAAACTGAGATTACATTTATCTTATGCATTTAAAATACTGAAGAATAATAAAACTTATTAAAAGTATAAATAGAAAACAAGTTTAAAGTTGTTATAAAACATGTTGATTGACTTATTTTCAAAACATAAATTTAGAATGTATAATTTTTATAAAATGTATATTGAACTTATATTTACTAAAAATATTATCTAGATGTAGGTGTTTTAAGACCTAGATCATTTAACTTATTTCACATTTAAGACTTAAATTATTTAATTTATTTCACATTTATATTATACGTTTAAATTAAGAAATACTATCATTTTATTATTTTAAAACGTAGTCTTATCAATATATTTATTAAATCATTAATATTTATTAAATTAAATTATTAATTTTTTATTATCAAAATTATAAATTTTTTAAAAATTTAATGTTCATTCACATATTTAATTATAATATGATAAGATATTTATTAAAAAGTATTAATTTTTTAAATAAATCTACATACTTGAAGGATTAGTCATTCACTTAATCTATACATATGGAAAAATATCTATTGACAAAAATTTCTACTAAATTCTAAATTCTATTAAATTTTGGACAAAAACTAGAGGAATGGAGTAAACATTTTCTAGAAGATCGTAAAGTGTTTGTATTTATACTAAGTAATTTTTTCCTTTCTTTTTTCATATATAGGTTTTCGATTTTCATTCTCTCAACGTCAGTTCTCTCTCTCTGGACTCTCGGCCACGGACCAACAGTGAAAGAAGGCAACGGAGCTGTTGATGTTTGCAGCTCAGTGATATTGGTATATCCTGTGGACCTCTCAACTGGTTTATGCTCTGTCTATTAACTGTTTGATGAAATGTCTCTTATCTTTGTTTTCAAGTAATCTCGCTATTTGACATAAAATTAGTATTTCATCCTGCAATCTTTCTTCCTATAATAATCAATCACATGTTATCAAAATTGGGAGTTTATACCACTAATGATTTGGAAAGATTGCCGGAGGTAATCGTGCTTTTGTTTGGGAACATCCGCACTCTCATCAACATTCAACAATCAAACGCCGCTTATAATATCCAAGCCTGAGCACATACTGGTCAGTTTTATGCGTCTATGTAATTTAGTGCTTGTTCACAAATGATCACACCTTTTCTTTATTTGTTTTTTAGTTTTGCCATGTCATTTTTCCGTTCAATTCTTCATTTGGGGTTGCGGATGTCAACGCCATGCTAGTAGTATACTTCGTAATGGATTATCACAAAAAATAAATGACTTTGGGTGTATAATCTTTTTTTCAAATGTAACTTTGTCTTGCTTGAGATATAATGCCATCCTGAAGATGGACAATTGTCAACACAAAAGTTAGAACTTAAGGCATGTAGCCTTTCCATAGTAAAAGTTGTGGTAGTCAAACTTTAGTGTAAGTTTAGAAAGAGCAAAACTTTTTAAAATATCTCACGTTGGTTAGGTCTACTTTGTTTCTAATATTGCTGGTCTGTATTCCACTCTACCTTTGTTTGGCCCTGTTTCCAGCTTCAGTGGTTATGTTCTTGATCCTGTTAGATTCTAACATGTTCTGTTTAATTTTAATTAGACACCTCTGTGGATTGCTGTGTTTTGGCCAATGTTTAGCTGCAATTATTTTCATAGTCTATTCACATCCAGTTTTATTTTGTTTGCCTTTGATCAGCCCAATCATAATAATGCTTTTGTTGCCTAAAATTTTTTCAGGTCTCCTGAATTTGACATTTGCATCTCAAATTGTCAAACAGACATGAATGGCTCATTTTGCTGTGTTCTGCACCCAATAGTGTTTTGAGATGTGTATTAATGACTACGAGGTTTATAAAGCCCATTGTATTTTTAGTATATTCTTGATTATTTTTGGTTAATTCAGCTTATTTTTAGCAAGCATAAGTTTCAATTAAAGGTAGAATTTCAGAAAACTGTTCCTATGGGTTTTAGAGTCTTATTATTTTAAAGAATGGTTTTGAAGTGTGCTTGGTCAGTTTATATTAGATGAGTATTTGTCCAAGGGTAATACTGCAGGTATCCTGTTCAGGATGCTGTAATGTTTATATTTCAAGGAAAAATGTTTTTGACTTTAGGATTTTGATCAGGAACCTTGAGCAATGTAGTTGGTCTGTTTTAGGATTACTCAAAAATATTGTTTAAGGGAAAACATGAGGCTAGTGAAAAATGCTTATTTGTTTAGTGAAACTGATATTCCCAATTGTTTTAAAAAGAAAATAGGTTAAGCTAATGAGAAAAAAGGCTATAATACACTAAAAGTGAAAAATTATTTCACACTGTCATTCAATTACAAATCATCATATAAAATTTGTTGACTTTTAAAAAATTATCTTAAAAATCGTATCAATGTTGATTTATGATTAAAATGACACTGACAATTTTACACTTTCAATGCATCACCATTAAACTTTAATAAGCTAATTGTTAAAACCGTTGAGCAGAATTTTGTATCATGCCTTATAGCAGAACCTGGTGTGCTATTTAATAGTCATATGCTTTTGATAGAAGAGATCGAGAGAGTGCACTACATAAACTTTCATTCAGCTTATATAAGAGAAAGAAAGAAACAAAGAAAGCACGGTTAAGAATGTTCTACGGATGACCTTATCATGATATGTTAATTTATTAAACATTAGAAATTATTAAAAAAGGAAGTGAGATGATTAATCACTATTCACATAATTGATGTCTAATCAATATGGGGGTGATGAGAGAGAGAAAGAACAACTGACCAAAATCGCAAATGTTTGTCATATAATTGTAATTTCCTATATTAATTTTTTAAAATTACACCAGTAGCATTTTTAATTTCTGAAAATTTAAGATTTCTCTATATTGATTTATCACTGTCATGGGCACAACTTTAAAATAGGAGAGAGATATGTGAACTTGACCTGTACATAACAGGTAGCAGCCTTAAATGTTGTTCGTATTGATCAGTGCTATTAAATACTGGTGTCCCAACAAAAGATATGACCCTAGGGAGACATTAAATGTCATATCATCCTAACCTGTACATATACTACATTTGATCTTCTATTGATGTGAAGTAACTTTAAATTGCGAACTAAATTTAAGTAAAGTTAGTTGCTTATTTTTACACATATGTATTAGTATGAGATTGTAAACATGTACTTTGCTGGATTTGTCAGAAAGGTTTTACCTAGCAATTGTTGTTTTAGTAATTAGGACAGTATTAGCCATATGCCTCAGCAGTATTATTTATATCATATTGTATGAGAAGTATACACAAGGAAGGGAGGAAAAATTACTCTTTGGATTGAAGAAAAAGCGGATGTTGTGTGCATTTAGCCACTCAAAATAATATTTCAATATCTGTGACCTGCTTTGAAGTTGAACTCTTTTTCATTTGCCTTCTTAATTCATACCGACCTTTGCCAATCTTTCAAATGTACAATTAATCCATATTGGTGTATTCTTTTTATATCATATTATTGTATTGGAAGTATATACATGGGGAGGGGAGGAAAAATTACTTAGATTGAATAAAAACTGGGTGCATTCTTTTTTTCCATTAATATTTATAGCGCATAAGGCATAACTAAGTAGTTGGAATTATCTCATTCTTCTCCACTTATCAATTCAAATTTGGCTCTATAAATTTAGAAATTATTTTTCGTGTTATATTATTTATATCACTATTTTTTACCTATTCATGTTCAGGAAAGACTAGTTTGGTTAAGGTTCTATATATATAAAGCTTGGGCTCAGACATTCTATTCAAGTATGATAATTTCTCTCTTTTTATTAACATTTTCTTGATTCCCTTATTCCTTCTAATATGTTATTATAGCTGTGATGTCATGAAACTGGTAGAATATGTTCATGATAAACTATGATCTATAATTTGTGTAAATATGATCTTAATTCCTATTGGCATTTCATATATGTGCCCTGCATCTCTTCTGATATGGTTCCTATTATTGTTATATTATTATAAAGTAAACTGAAGAGTAATTTGAACTGCATAACACTCAAATTTTGTATTTCAATATTTTATTGCTTGCATGCTTCAGAAGCATGCATTTCATGGCATTTTTCCCGTACTAGTATTAAAGAAAACTATTTACTGAAATAGTATAGGAAAAAATTATTTATAAAAATAAAGTTTCCATTCTTGTAAATAGTTTTTTTCTACATTATTTCAGTAAATAGTTTTTTTAATACTAGTACGAAAAAAAAAGCCTACATTTCATATTGATATATTTTTTTCTATTACCAAAATGTGACCTTTTCCCGGTAAATGCAAATCATTTTCCAGTGATCTTTGTTATATGTTGTATTTTTATTGGTAGATAAATTAAATGTAATGCGTGACAATCTGTACTTAAGAATTTTTATTGTATTTTTACTCTGTGGTTTATATAAGCCTGGAGATTACCATCAGATACACTCCCCAGCTGATTGGAACATCTTTGTACGTAGGCAAGTTTTTGGTAAGCCACTTCATGCAAGCCTCAACAGTTTATACAATTGAAAATAACACCTTGTGTTAATCTGTTTTAACTCTGTGTATAACTAAATAACTTAAACCGTCATTTATTGTTACAAGCAAAGAGAAGTGGTTACATCCTTTATTGAACGGGAGAAAGAAAGGCTCCCAGTACGTAGGCCATAAGTCTCTCACCCAAATACACCAATAACTGCAATTGGTGTTTTCACTGAGAGCTAACAAGTACAAAAGGGGGCAACATAGGAAGGAGTGTAACCGACCCTAAATGGATTCTAAACCATGGCTTTTGAAAGGTTTATGCACTCAAAGCCTGCATTCAGCCAAGGAACTCGTCGAATTTGATACTGAAACAACGAAACTTTACCACCCAATAAGCTAATTCCTTGGGATGGGCTCTCACGTGCTAGAATCATAGCAGAGAACTATTAATGAAGTTTGGTTTGGTATTAATTTGTTAACTCTTGTGAAGCATTGCATTTCTGGAGTTGAGATGTGCTGAGTATGGAGGACAAATGCTCATGTAGAACTGCACTAGTTGTCACTGTCAAGAAGCAAGCAATGCCTCGCACTGAAATCAACATCAACCTTTTAGTCAACAGCAAAATCAACCCTGCCTAGGACGTATCATATTACTACTATATATAATTTTAAAATCTAATTTCAATATTTGCTCACTAGCAAGTTATTGTTTCATTCTGACGTGGAACATATAGGTGACCTGTGCATCCTAACGCTGTTCATCCATGCACCCTATAATTCAACTCATTGTCACCGTAACACAATTATCTAATTGAAATTACTCTATTGTCTTATTATTTTGTTCATTGATTATTAATATAATGTGACAGTAGAATGAATTCCAATTAGATATTTATGTCAGATTTTTTTTACAAAATGCATATAAATTAATCTTTCTTAAGACGGTTCTATTTTATTAGTGTGATAATATGTGTGTTATGCAAAATTGTATAGTATATAGATTAGAAATGCAACAATAAAAAATATTTTTTATTTAAATTATATATATATATATATCATATGTTTTCTTATTTGATTTATAATAAATTATTTTATTTATAAATGAAAGTTTTATTATGTTAGTACTTTACACATTAAAATATAAATTAAAAATATATTAAACAAATCAGTGATATACGAATTAAAGTATTATACATAGTAGTGAAATTATTGTTTTCAATTTGTAAAATTATAATACACACAAGAAAGTAATTGTAATATAATTTAAGATACGAATGAATAATATATACATGGTGTAAAGATTTTTTATAATATCATTTAATTACAAATTATTATATATGATAAATATAGTTAGTTATATAAAAATTATTTTATACAAATTATCATATATGATAATTTATGTTTAATTGATAATTATTATTTTTACATTAATAGTGTATTTTTTTAAAATTTATGAAAAATTGTAAGAATTATAATATTTTTAATTAAGTAATTATAAAATAAAAATAATAAAAATTTAAAAATATTAATTAAATGCTTTTAAATTTTACATAAAAAATTATGCATTAATAATATAGTGTAATTTTATATTATTGTTTAATCACAAAACATAATATATGAAAAGTTTATTTACTTTTATAATAATTATTTAAAAGTCATATCATAATTTATGATTAGACACAAAAGTAAATTTTTTTTAACCTGCTATTGTTAAACTCAAAATTTTAACCTCAAAATTTTTTTAATTTTTGAGAAGAGAAAGTTTAGATGAAATAATAACATTTATTATGTTTTGTTTGGTAGAGAGTAGAAGAATATAAATAATAAAATAAAAATAATTAATGAAAATAGATAATAAATAAAGTAGAAATTAATTTTTTTATTAAATAAATAGAAAAAAAAAGAAAAATAAATGAAATTATAAAAATAAGTGAGAAATAATATAATAAATTTTATTATTTTTAAAATTATTTTTACAATTTTTTATCAAATAATTCAACTTAATTTTATCGTCATTTTCCTCCTATTTTTTTTTTATATTAGTTTTCAAAACATAGTGTGTATTTATATTATAGATTATAAAATTTTAAAGTTTAATGTTTTTTAGTCTCTGAATTTTTTAATTTTTTATTTAGTTTTTGAATTTTTTTAAGTTGATCAATGTTTGTTAATTTTTTAAAAGATTAAAAGTAAAGACGAAAAAAAAAATCATTATCAAAATATGAAAATAGAAATCCTAAAAATAAAATTAAACCCTAGATTTTATGTTAGAAAGTACTAGTAGATTATAGACAGATTTTGGAAAGGGCAAAGATTCACGACACAATCTTCGTTCATAATCGCAACATACCTTAAGCACAAATTCACTGTTTACAGAGTAGCATTTTCTGTTGTTTGTTGCTTCATCTCTCTCTCTCTCTCTCTCTCTCTCTCTCTCTCTCTCTCTATCTATCTATATATATATATATACACATATCCCTCCTCTGCGCTCTTCCTTCCTTTGACTTAACGATTGAACCGAAGATTATTTGTATTTGTGGCTGTGGTCTCTTTCCCTTCCTATCAAAACCCTAACTTAACCTTCGATTAACTCTCTGTTCATTAACGTAGTGGGTACTACTGCTGTCAAGAGTCAGAGATGTCGGAGAAATTCTCGGCAGCCCTTCGGATTGGAGATCTCAACGATTTCATCGCACCATCACAGGCATGCATAGTCTCCCTCAAAGGATTAAAAAAGAATGATAAACCGGAGGTATTTTCATTTCCTTCTCTTCATCGAATCACAATATCTCAGGAATTTGTTGTGCTCACCTGTAAATTCACTGTAGGTATTAATTGCTAACAAGCAGGTCAAGTCTGAACCTGTTAAAATTTCGCTTAAGGATTGTTTGGCATGCAGGTTAGTCTTTTTCTTCCCATTTCTCTGTTTTCTACCCATAGTTTTTGTGGTGAATTTACAAATCAACAGATATATTTGGCTGCTGTACTTGTTTCTGTGTTTGGTAAATGCGTAATGATATTGTTGCAGAGTGCAAAATTACTTTGAGGGTCAATGTTATAGGGATTTGGAGAAAAAGAGAAAAACCCAGGAATTTCAAAGTGTGAGTAATCAAAATAGAAAGTCAGAAATAATATTTCTGTAAATATCATCACTAATGCATTATATATGAATGTGATAAATTTCCCCTTTGTAAAGAGAGAGTAACCAAAATTACTATAAAAGAAACACATGAAAATGAGTAACCTTAAGCATTTCTGTAATGTTACATGGTACGCACCTGTTCAACATTGTATTTAAAAACAACCTAGAACAATACTCATCCTAAAGGTTTTTTGTTTTAAAGGCGTTGAAGTGATTCATTTCTTTTCAATTTGAGTTTCCACCATCTGGTGTGACCAACTCAAATATGAGCAACATCTACATGATCTTAATCTGAACAGTTGTGACCTTTGATCACTTGTTTTCTAAAACTAGCTGCATATAGTCCTGAATAACATAATTTTGTCATACACTTCTGCAATTATCACCTGGACAACTCTGTAAACTTTTAACTTGAAAAAAAATAAAATCACTTGATTTGATGAATGGATTCAAATTT
Organism: Pachyrhizus erosus; assembly: GCA_026544285.1. Classification (NCBI taxonomy): domain Eukaryota; kingdom Viridiplantae; phylum Streptophyta; class Magnoliopsida; order Fabales; family Fabaceae; genus Pachyrhizus; species Pachyrhizus erosus. The sequence goes on along the minus strand of JAMLFT010000055.1, from coordinate 56,145 downwards.
ACAAAGTTCTGATTCTATGGCCATATTATTTATGACTTACAAGTATGTCTAGGTTTTATTGGGATTTAGGAATATGAAGTGCTCAATTTTCTTCTGTACTGGTTGCAAACATTTGACAAGAATGCTAATGGAAAGGAAGCTAGCTTAAAGCTTTAATATCTAAGTGCCCATAAATGATTCACTAAATTTTACATTGATTGTGTTTCTTAAGTCTATGGTGCTGTTGATAATGTCAAAGTGCAAGTTTTATATGGAATCATAATTTATTTGTCTGGTAATGCAGTGGATGTGTCACATCAGCAGAGACAGTTATGCTGGAGAAGCAAAGTTTGGATGAGTTTCTGAACAATATTAATTCAGGAAAGGCTGTGATTGTGTCTCTTTCTCCCCAATCAAGGACTTCAATTGCTGTTAATTTTGGCATTTCTCCAATTCAGGTGACACTTTAGATATTGCTTAGCTCATAATATTTTTTTGGGTTAAATATGTTTTTGGTCCCTCTAAAATGACAAAATTGGTTTTGGTCATTGTAATTATTTCTTTTGGTTTTTATCCCTTCAAAATCTAAAATCACCCACATTTAGTCCCCATTGTTAATGGACTTTCATTAAGTGATGAAACAGCTAACAGAAATCCACATAGGCATTCCACTTGGCATATAATAATGCACACTGAGCACTCGTGTGCCACCGCACCAATTTTTTTTCTGAACCAAAAAATTATTCCATACATAATGGTGGGCTTTGCTTCTCCATTTCCCCTCTAAGTTTTAATCATATGGAAGCCTCCCCATGTCTCATCTTCTACAGTGTCATGCTAACCATAGTTGCCTCCCATTCCTCTATCTTTCCCATTGTAATCTGATTGTTTCACTCATTTGATTCTCACCCATCCATGCTATGTGCTGCACCCTTTTCTGTGATACATGAATCACACACTACCTCCCCTTCTTCCATCTCCTCTACTCTGCACCACCTTCTCACCTTTGTCGCTATTCCCTAAAATCTACGTCACCATCTCATTCTCCCTTTCTATCTTGGCCAACTGGCCGTTGTCTGACAAGATCATGCTTTCTAGCTAATTTAAAACGTAAATGATTGCCTTTGACATAATTTTGAATTAATTATAAATTTAGAGAGAGATTACTATTAACACTATCTCAAGTAATAAAAACTGACATGTTGAATCTCTGTAGTTCTGAAATAGCTTAACTACCTCCATTGAAAATATCCGTGTATCATGGAATTGGAACCCCTTTGTTACATAGGTTACTGTGGAGGATTTAACCAAACCTTTAGAGTCTAGACTAATAAAAATTATAAGACACCTGAAGAAAATTGGGTTGCTGTGATCTTGTTTGGTCAATAAAGGGTGATCATCCAAATGGGCTTGCTTTCAACACGTCTGATGGAAAATTACATCATTGGACTGAGGAGCCATCATGTTGTTTTGTTGGAAGTTGCACTCATTCTCTGATGCTTTTCACCTCAAAACTTGACTCCCCAGTTTTCCACCAGTTTTTGACATTCTTGGAATATCCAAGCTCATCTCTCCACCTATCCACATTCAATTATGCACAACTTGAACTTGTCCCTTTCTTAATGGGGTTTTGGGTCATGTATAAATGACCCCATGTGATGGAAATCAACAGAAAATGACATGGCTACACACAAAATAAGTTGAGTTAGTTTTTAAAATTCAACCTCTCACACAGAATAATAAAAAATTAAATAGTACAAAATCTAGTTAATTAAATAATGCTGAGTTCATCTTTTAGCTGGACAAACATGAACTGGCCATTGGTCATACACTTTCCAACTTCCTACCTACTCTAGAACTATGCCTAGCAGATTATTCCATTGCAGAATTTCACTAACTTCACCTAGCTTCTGTCCCTTCCATGTATAGAATCCTATTGTCATAATTAAATTCAACCTCTCACTCACATAATAGGAAAAATAAATAAATAATAAGGTTTGGGAGAAATAACGAAACAAAACCTGTTCCCCACACCGTACCCATACAGAATAAAATAGAAAACCCCAAAAAAGGAAACATGTACCTTACCTAATCTCAACAAGCACCCACTACTGCCAAGGGATGTTCACAACTTTCTTAGGCTCAGCATGCCTCCATGTTTCTTGATGAATTGGGACTCTGGATTGCATCAAAACAGGCTGCAAACAATGAATGGTCTGCCTAGGTTGAAAGCAAACAATGAAAATATGTAAAATGAACAAAGTCTACACATTTGTTTTCATGATTTGATGAAGATTTTGGATTAAGTCAATTTGAGGTGGAGATTGAGTAGACACATGCCAAATTGCCAATTGGGATGTCTACATAGATTTCATTTAGCCATGTCAACACTTAACCGAGTCTTCTTGTTAACGGTAGGGACTAAATATGGTGATTTCAAATTTGAGAGAGATGAAAACCTTGAAAAATTATGGGGGGACCATAACCAAAATTTATTAATTTAACAGGGAGTAAAAATATATTTAACCCTTATTTTCAAAATATTATTATAAGGTTCTCACTTGAAATATATTTGGGAAAGAAAAAATCCAACTTTCTTTTTGTTTTCCCTGGCTGACCATCAAACTCTTGCCATTACAGGCTTTCAAAAAGCTGACAAGATTTTTTAAATCCTTGGGAGTGAAGGCAATTTTTGATACAAGTTGCAGTAGAGATTTGACCCTTGTTGAATCTTGTACGGAGTTCATCACAAGGTATAGACAAAGTCAATTGGTTGATGATGATAGGAGTATATCAAGCCTACCTATGATTGCATCAGCATGCCCAGGTATAGAAGTTTAACTTATCAAGATCATAGTATTGGCAAACTGTGTCTGTGAAGCACATTGACTTGGATGCTGGACAGGACTTGACATATGAATAATGTCAGTAAAATCCCAAATAGAAGAACACAACAAAGTGAAGTGTATTAAAAATTATATAACATATTAAGTTGTTAATAAGAACACGTGTAGGGTTTATGTGTGACGTGTTTTAGAAGTTGAACTTGTGCAGAAGATCTTGAGAAAAGGTTGGATGAATTTTTTTTATTCAGACTTCTGAAGTAGAAATGTAAGCTGGAATTTCAGGATGTTCTGTTGACTGTGGTCTGTGCTTCTCACTAACATGGCTTCTTGTTTCTGTTGTGATTACTTCATACTATTTCATTTTTTGTATTAGAAATATTTGGTTGGGGACCATAATTACTTTTCAATGTGTAGTAATGGTTCTGGTTATTGATGTGTACATCTATGTGCAGGTTGGATATGCTATGCAGAAAAGCAACTTGGGTCCTTTGTTCTACCTTATATTTCATCAGTAAAGAGTCCACAGCAAACAGTTGGAGCTATCATAAAGAACTACGTGTGCCAAGAATTAGGACTCAGGTTGAGTATTAACTCCAAATTATAAGTTGAGATTGAAAGAAAGATACATTAACCTTGAAGTTGAGGGAGGTCACTTGATCTTTTGATGATTATGATGCCTCAATCGTTAGTCATATGATATATTTTGGCATGATGGAATTTCCAGAGTTGTATGCATAGTAAAACACTTGAATGATTGTTTTAACAGGCCAGAAGAAGTTTACCATGTCACTGTGATGCCTTGTTATGATAAAAAGCTTGAGGCTGCTAGGGATGACTTTGTTTTCCAGATTGAGTCCCATGATGAAGGGCATGATAGTGAAATTAACATGATTTCAGAGGTAGATTCAGTATTGACGACTGGAGAAGTTTTGGAATTGATTCAGGTTATAAGTTTGATGCATTCGCTCTTTTTTTGTCATTTTTTATTCACTTTGAACTTAACTAATGATATGCGTACTAATGCATGTTTGGGTTCAATCTTGCAGTCAAAAGAAGTTGATTTTAAAAGCCTAGAAGAGACTCCTCTGGACAAAATGTATGAAACTAACTTTTGTTTCCATCATTTAATTTCATGTTTTTGTCGAACAATGGTGTTCAGATGTATGTGATGCTTACAGGCTAACAAATATTAATGAAGAAGGATACCTTTATGGGGTACATGGTAGCTCTGGAGGTTATGCAGAAACAATTTTCCGATATGCTGCTAAAACACTTTTTGGAAGGCAGATTGATGGCCCTTTGACCTTTAGAAACATCAGGAATTCAGATTTTCAGGAAGTTACTCTGGAGGCAAGTTCTTGTGAACTTTATAGTATTATTTTTATGCTTGTGAGGAAAGCTATCAGTATCTATTGAGTGCGAATATCTAACTACAAAATGTTGAGTATTTATGCGTTATAACAAATTGGACAATTAATTTTTAAGAACCATCTCTTGATGACATAAATTTGAATTTTCCAATGCAGTTTCTGGTTGTGATGTGTTATTTAATTTGTCTCATTATTTCTTTGAAGTCATCATTCTTTCTTGAATAAGAGTACATGATTATCCCTTCACCGGCAATCTTTGCTTGCTGTTATCATTCTTTCATCCTGCAGTGGCAATTTATGTTGCTTTGGTACCTGAAAGAAAGTTTTCATCTGCGCAAATTAGTTCTCTGAGGGATGAAATTGTTTACATGTTGACAATTTGGTAAGATAAACTTTTAGCAAGTATAGAGCCTCTTCAAGGAACAACCCAACATAAGTTACCACTTTTACGGACAAAATTTTGTATTAACTTAAAGATAATTTAGGGGTTTGTTGTGCACTGTATAGCTAGAGTTTCTTTATCTGGGTATATATGATGTAATGCCATGCTATATCATGATGTAGATAGAATGGGCTATTAGTTTTTGTTATTTTATCTAGATTTATTTTTCAAAATTAGGCTTTTTTATTTGGGATTATTTAGTTATTTGTTATTTTGGATTATCTCATTCTGACTCAAATCATAATAGGATTTTTTCATTAGGATGTTCGCTATGGTGGGTCTGTAAGTAAACCATAGGTATAAACAGTTGAGTCACTTTTTGCATTGTAGTAGATCTTGATATTTTGTTTCCTTTGGAGAGTTTCTGAATCCTAATCAAAGGGAGTATCCTGCCAAAGCTTAGAGGACTTAAAGGAGTACTCTTGCTTACTGTTCTACATCATATTGTCTGTGCAGGTGGAGGGAAAAACAGTGCTGAAATTTGCACTGTGTTATGGTTTTCGGAACCTGCAGAACATTGTACGAAAACTTAAAACTGGGAAATGTGACTATCATTTCCTAGAAATCATGGCATGCCCTTCAGGTACCTTATTTTTCCTTATCATAATTTTATTTATTTGTTGGTTTTTGTTTGTTATCAATATCTTTATTGATGCAGGTTGCTTAAATGGGGGAGGTCAGATTAAACCAAATTCAGGGCAATCTTCAAAAGAACTAAGTCAGTTGTTAGAATCGGTTTACATGGAAAATGTAAGTAGTATTATCTCTCAGAAAAGCTAATATTTTAAGTTGCACTCTTTTTCTTTAGAAGTTTGACTTGCATAAGGATGCGTGTTTGTCTGAACATTGCATAGGTTCTTGTAGGACAAAATTACAAACAATTGTTAGTCTGTATTCATATTGATGCTCTACCAAATTTGCTTCCTTGCCTCTGGGCACTGCAAAGAATTTGTCATTGGTGATTTTACCCCTTTTTTCGTTATTGTGGAACAATTTTTGGATATTGAAATTTCTTTCTTTTTCACTGTTTAACTGTAAAAGTAATTAATTATTTCGTGTACTAAACATGTTAGTTTGTGAGTAGTGTTAGTGGAGTTTACTGTATTGTTTTTCTCTTTTCTGTAGTCAGAATTTTATTTAGGTATTGATTATGTTTCTATATATGCTAGGTTTTGGTAGCATCACCATTTGACAATCCCATTATTAAAGGCTTATATGACAAGTGGCTTGAGCAGCCTGGTTCTGTTAAAGCTAGGAGATACATGCACACACAATATCATCCTGTTGAAAAAAGCATTACTTCTCAGTTGCATAATTGGTGAGGTGTTGAAACTGAGCTTTTCATATTGTTTCTTCTCAAGCTCATTGTGGTATTAGGCGGAAGAGTATTTTAATTCTTGTGCTATGGCTCCTTGTGGATATGTTTGCATATTGGAGTCGTCCAATTTTGGTATTGAACAGATTTTTTAATGTATATAAATCCTTGATCTGTACCCATTTAGATAGAAAGAATCACACATTTTGTAATTTACCATCTGGACCTCGGCTTTGTTGTTTCCAGCGGGTCCTCTATTATTTTTAGGATCTAGGTTCTCAATTAAGTATTCCTTCATTACACTGTTAGTGTGAGTGATGGATTAGGGTAAGAGGGCAAGGTTGACAGTGCCAGTTGTTGGAGCACGAATTGTACGCTTTACATCTATATACTCTTAAATTTGAATGAAGCAACAATTATTTCTCTGGTCTCCTGTTGTGGTTATTCCATATATTTTTTCATTGACGTGCCTGATGTAACGGATTCTTCAACTATCTGTATTATAACAAACATTTCTTGCGTTTTACCAAATTAGAAGAAAATTTTGTCCCACTTTTAAAACAAACACATGGTATGCAGTTAAACTGAGCGATGGTAACAAGGAGCAGAGATAATAAATCTCAACAAGGAACTAATATTGATGTTATTGATGTAACTTTATGCTTTATTATTCTACTATTGACTGATTTTGTTGCATCAGAACTTTATCCAGGGATGTTCACATGTTGAGTTGGGTGGAATGTGGTTAAATTCACGATCCAATTCAATCGGGCTTGTGTAATTTATTTTTTAGAGTCAAATCAAACCAATCTTGTAACAAACGGGTTGATTTGAATTGGATTACCAAGTTTTAAATGGTAGTTGTTATTTCTACCTTCCTACCTTACTACCTTACTTTTATACCTCCCATTTCTTTTTCTTTTTTCTTTTTTTCTAAGCTACCCTATCTTCTCTGCCTTTTCTTTTTCAGAAAAAACAAACCTCTCTTTACCCATTCAGTTATATAAACCAACTCCAGCAACGATCTCAAACTTGTGCAAGATCAAAATGACACCCAAAACTCGTACGGAACAAGAAAAACAAAGTTGAGCGATTAAGTGTCAAAAATTGGGAGCACGCACACCACCCCACATCGTTGCTGCAAAATAAAAATTAGGGTTCTCCCTTCAACCTATTGTGCCACACTTCTAATGAGTCCTTAACATCACTCCCTTGGGAAGACCCACTGTGTTAGATGAATATGACAACACAACAACGACGCTGTGGAAGGAGTTGCCGATGAATGCGCAGAGGAATTGTCACGCAGGTTGTTGTTCTTCCACTTTGGGTTTTTGGTTGCTGGCGAAGATGTATACGAGTGCAAGACAAAAGATTGTAGTGTCTTGAGGGAGAGTAAAACAAGGTTGGAGCCAGGGCTGTTAACAATTACACTGCTCTTGTTGATGTAGAGAAGACAGGCTGGCTAGTTTGGGAAACAATTAAAAAAGAAAAGTAAAGGAAGGTATAAAATTAAAATAGGGAGGTAAAAATAATAATTATCTTTAAAAATTGAATTTATTTTAAATTTTAAAAAATTACAAAAGAAATAAAATAAAAACAAATAATATTATATGATGCAAGATCTATGTTTATATTCTATTATATTTCAATATCTACAAATTCAACCAACATAAAACAATTCAATTTTAATAAGTACTTAATATATTATTTTATTAATTTGTAACATTACGTGGGGATATAAATTTTTATTTTTTTCAATTTTTTTTAATCTTATACAAGTCATACTTAAAAGAATTTAATAAAATTATTGTTATTAATCATTAATAATAATATTAATAATTTAATATTAATTAATGGGATAACAGTTTTGATTCACCAATTATCATATTTAAAAATTAAAATTCATTATCTAACTGTATATAAACGAATTTTATTGTATTTGAGTGAATTTGAATCAAATATTAAAAAAAATCTAATTTAAAATTTTAATTAGATTAAATCAGATTCGTATGTGACCTGTTTCCTTTAACATTCCCTAACTTTATCTGGCTTTGTTTTTCACGCTTTGGCAACCGTCAGATTTGCTGGATAACTAGCGATGGTAAGAGCTAAAATTCATCCCAGGATGTGCTTGGAAATTAAAAACTCACATATCAATCAATGATGAAGATGTCATGAACATAGATTGATGACTAAATTTATTTCGGGTTTTCATCTTTCCATCTTAGGCTAATGAAGATACGAGCTATTATATTAACATGATTCTTTTACCGATAGCGTTGATTTTTGGAAAATTAAACTAGTTGTATATCCTTTCAGTTTGGAATTTCTTAAGCTAGGGGAGCAAAAGTATTTAACTAGTAAGAGGTTATGCCACTTCAGTTCCAAAAACCCAACAAATATTTTTAATTGAAACTCCTCAGTGCTGGCAAATTTCGTCATCATTTTGGATAAAAAAGAACTCAAATCAGGAGCTATTTCGATCTCTAGATTTTAAAGTCGAAAATAATTTCTCAACAACAATAATAGTAATAGTAATAATAAAGCAAGACCGACATGAAATTAAAAGCATCGACTTGCAAGTACAAGTTGCAGTCGATTTAAATGGAAATGGATGATTTGCCATTAGGGTGGAATGAAGGATGATAAGGAATGGGAATCAAGTGGAGATTGTTTTTCCTTCCAACCACGGCTCCAGATGTTTCATCCATGTCAAACTCCTCTGGTTTCATTCCTTGCGGGAGTTCCCAGTTGAAGTGTAGGAGTAATTTGACCAGAGCAAACTCCACATTGGCGATACCAAATGTAAGGCCTGGACACATTCTTCTTCCTGCCCCAAAAGGGATGTACTCAAAGTCTGTTCCTTTGAAATCAATAGATGTACCATGAAACCTTTCTGGTATAAAGCTCTCTGCATCATGCCAATACTCAGGATCTCTTCCAATTGCCCATGCGTTCACTATGACTTTAGTCTTGGTGGGTAAATCATATCCATCGATCTTGCATGCTTCTATGCATTCTCTTGGAAGCAATAAAGGAAGAGGTGGGTGTAACCTCAAGGTTTCTCTTATTACTGCCTTGAGGTAGCTAAGTTCTTCTAGGTTGCACTCATGGATTATTTCCTTTCCTCTCAACGTTTCTCTTATCTCAGCTTGTGCCTTCTCTCTTACTCTTGGGTTTCTCATCATTTCTGACATTGCCCACTCTAGTACTTTTGCTGAAGTATCCGTTCCAGCAGCAAATATGTCCTGTATAATGTCGAATATAGTTTCACAGGTATTTCAAATCATAACAAGGACAATAAAATGACATTGATTTTTTAACTTGTTTGAATTATATATGTGGATGATCTCAAACAGAATTTAAAATTAGATGAACGTTTTGGAGAGATTAGAGATACTAACCCAAATCACAGCTTTGATATTGTTGGTTGTAATTGGGGTATCAAGGTTGTCACTGTGTTGGACTCTTAAAAGAACCTCAACAAGATTTTCGTTCTTTTTTTCTCCCATGCCTTTATTTGCTTGAGTCTCCTTTATGATCTTCTCTAAGATCTTGTCACGCTTCTTGTGCATCTTTTCCATTTTAGCTTTCAACCCTGTAATGAGATGTATAGGTTGGAAAGAAGGAAACATATCCGCAAGATCAAAGCCATCTGCCACTTTTATTGCTTCTTTTGAAATCAATAAAAATTCTTCACGGTCTTCGGTTATGTTACCGAATGCTGCTCTAGAAACAAAGGTACTTATGAAAGAGTCAATCCTGCTGGTGAGATTGATTGGTGCACCTGCAGATGACTGAATTGTTTCTATGAGTTTTGCTACCTCTTGTTCTCTAATATGGGAGAAAGACTGAACCTTCTTTGCACTTAGAAGCTCCAACGTACATATTTTCCTCATTTGTCTCCAGTAATCACCATATGGAGCAAAAACAATGTCTACTGATCCATAGGCCATAATATCAGAAGCAAGAAATTTTGGCCTCTGTGCAAAAGCAAGATCAAGTGTTTTCATTATTTCCATGGCCATGTTGGGGGAAGATACAATCACTGCAGAAATCTCACCTAGTTGTAGGTGCATCAAGGGTCCATATTTTAGGGCTAGTTCTCTGAGAGCGTGGTGTGGAAGTGAACTTGCTGCTGCTAGTTGATGCAGGTTCCCAATGACAGGTAGCTTCCATGGCCCTGGTGGCAGTTTATGGAGTCCCTTTTGCTTGGAGTTCTTTGCAAGCCAAAGAATTAAGAGTGAAAGCAAAAAGGTGATGACCGCCAAGGAAGATTGGACATCCATCATGTGAAGGGAACATCCAATTGTTTGGGAAGGACTTTCTTTTTATATGTATGTAATTCTCTTTTCTCTATGAGATTTCTTTCTTTAGAATATTATTATATATACAACATATACAACCGACGGTCGTTCATGACATCATCTGACTAAATATCATTGAATACAAATTTAATGTTAGACACAACCAATTTTCTTGTGCAAGGAATCCATCCATATAAAGAGCAACTTACCTAATAAGACAAATTCCTTTACCAACGTAACATGGTTTGCCATTCGTTTTTTATGTTTTGTGTGCCTCTGCGTGTTTGTTGTGTTACATTCAGCCATACATGGACAACAGCTGGCTTTTATCAATTTCTTAAGCACGTTGCCAATGGTATAATGATCCTCACCGGCCGGCTAGAAAGACTATTAGAGTGGTGAGTTTTGTTTTGTTTTTAGCAAATGAAAACAACAAATGCGACTTATATTATTTAACATACGTTCAAATTTGATATGTGAAATGCCAACTTGTCAATTAATTAAGAGATAACCTATATTGGTAAATTCCATTAAATCTTAGATGTCAAACTAACAGAGAAATTCAATTTTAACATATTATAAAATCCAAACATTATAGTTACACAAATAAAAATATACAAACCAAAATTACACAAATATAAAAGGAAGAGCATCAAATTGTACTTAAGTCTAGACAAGTGTTAAAGTGGACAAAATGGTTTGTATGATTTATGATAAATCATAATTAACAACTATCAGATTAATTTTAGTATCATATTAGTATTGTGTATCCTCTACATCGTTTATCCTTCTGTTACTACTACTGTTATTTATCCCTCTGTAAGTGGAACTTTATGTCATTGCAGAAGTTATTCAATGTATTTGTATTTGTATTTGTATTTAGGGTGTGTGTGGCGAAGGAGATGAGAGGAGAACTTGGGTGGAGTTGATCCAAGGAGAGCACTTCTTACCATCGCTCTGTTGTGTTTTTAGTTACTGTTATTGTTACAATGTGATATAAAATTTTTGCACACAAAGAGAGTGCTTCCACTTCCTTCAATTAATGTCCGCTTGTAATATTTTACTGAAACGCTGTCGTAAAAAAAAAAAAAATTGTCTTTGAGGACGGCAAACAACAATCAGCAGGTTAGAGAGAGAGTTGATGGAAAAGTAATCTAGTGCACACAATTTAGAATGTAACTTATGAAATGTGATTCATCTAATAACTTAAAATCATGACTCATGATAGATTATCTATTAAAGTAGTTCAAAGTAACTTTCATTCTAAGTCTAATTTTTATAATATTTTTTTTCTCTTTCTTTATTATATTATCTTCTACAATTCTCTTTTTCATCTTCTTATATCTCTTTATTGTTTAAAAATGATACAAATTTTTTGTAAAATTACATTTTTTTTCTAAAGAAATTCCTGTTCACACAAGAAATTAAAGGCTAGTAGCCATTGGCCGCAATGGCTTAACTTGAGAGAAGATGAAGCTGCATTATGCATAAATTTAAATGGTTCGTATGTGAACAAAACAGCCTACCATGTCTTCAAGATGTGCATACCCTTCCACATGCATAACCTTATATTACTTCTACTAATCAAATATTGAATCTATTAAATTAATAAATTTACCTATTATTATGGTTGCTTATTCTACATCACAGTCCTTGCGATATACTTGACTTTTTAGTCAATTATATAAATATTTAATTAAATATATCTGATATTTAATTAATATTTTTATGAGATATAATTAATTGTAATATTTTATTTTATAAAAAAATAAACTAATCTTATGATATTTTTAATTATATTTAAAGTAACTAATAATATAATTAATTTTTGACAGATTTTGATACCTAATTTTAATTTATATGAGAAATAATATGAACTTAACTACTAGGTTCACAATGAGATATATAAGATTAATAAATAATGAGATTAGTTTTTTTTGTCATTACATCATTTAATTATTTTTTAAGTTTATTCTATTAAAAATCTAAAACCTAGAGAATGTGATCAAATATTGAAAGATTTAATTGTTAAGTTTTAAGAAGTCGTAGAAAGTACAAATAATCTTTGTTAATTTTAATTATGTCTTTAATAAATAAAGAAATTAATTAATATTCTAAATTTTTATAAATTGTATTGTTCTTCTAATGTTATTTTCTTACATTGTAGACTTGTAGATTTTTAAACCTGTTAGATCAAGTCATCCTAATTCATTCATTCGTTCAATGGGGAGATTTATGGAGCGCACCTAATCTTTCGTTTGATTTCTGCTTGTAATTATTGTATGCCAAAGCAATTGATTGCCTGCAATTTCAATTTCTGCTCTTAATCTATGCCAAATTCATTTTCTTTATATATTTTTATAGAGTGATTCATAACTTGTTGTAATTTTTTTTTGATGGGGCAGTTGTTGCGTTCAAAATTTACTCCTAACAAATTCATTTGAAGTCTAAATTTTCATGGGTTGCCTTTTACAAATAGAAACTTCAGGAACAGTACATATGTGGACGAGGGTAAATCAAATATAGTGATATATTCAATACTCGCTTACGAATGAGAACACTACAAATTTACCATCAACAACTTTCTATTTTATTACTTATTAATTGGACAAAATGAGTAGAAGTAAATGAAAAAACAAGGAAGAAACGAGGAGAATTAAGAGGGTCAATTAAATGGCATGATGATGAAGGGAATAGTGAGTCATAGGGAGTTGGTAACAAATATAGGTTGTTTTTCCTTTCCACTGCAGCTCCAAAGGATTCAGTCATATCCAATACCTCTGGTTTCATTCCATTGGCAAGAGGAAGCTCAACATTAACGAAGCCAGGACATATTCTCCTTCCTGCCCAAAAGGGAGGTACTCGAAATTATTCCCTCTAAAATCAAAACCTATGCCATGAAATCTCTCAGGTATAAACTCCTCTGCATTATACCAATGCTTGGAAACTCTCCCAACTGTCCATGCATTTACAATCACTTTGGTCTTGAAAGGTATTTCATATCCACCTATCTTGCATGGTTCTCTGCATTCTATAACCCACTCTAGTAATGTTGCTGAGGTATCAGTACCAGCCCCGAATATGTCCTGCACATAAGTTATAATAACTATTAACTAGTCATATCTTGTCTGATTGAATAAGTTACAACATTTTTAGAAATTAAATATTAAAGTAGGATTATTCTGAACATATGATTCACATGAGGTTGTTTTTACTGTTAATTAATTGGCTGAACTTGTTAGTTTAACTACTAAGTTCTATGTCACTCTTTAAGTATTTTTATTTTTTATTTTTAAAACTAGGATTGAATCTTATATGCTACATAAAACTTGCTAATCTTAGTGTTGAGTTCAGAACTCGTTAGTCAGATTGGTGATTTCCACGTAACATATCACATGGGATCTCGAGGCTGCCACTTTGTTGAACATGTCATGTCATGTCATGTCATGTCATGTCATGTCATGTCATGTCAGGGGATGATACAACCCAGTTGAAGGTGCATCAGATGTCCATATTTCTGGGCTAAATTTTGATGAAGGTTTCCTACTAGGGGGGTAGATTCCATGGACCTCACTCCTCACTTTGATTTTCTGCTTGTAGTTTCTTGCAAGCCAACGCAGTAACAAGAGGAAAAATGCAATAACCAGCAAAGAAGGTTGGAGTTTGAAACCGATGTTTCTATTCTAAACTCCTATCTTCCCTGTTACCCGGATCTTCTCAATAATAATAGTAATAATAATAAAAATAAAGAAGAGAAAGGTTTTGATGATAAAAAAAATTGCCATGCAGTAAACGAAAGAACTAAATATAATAGTGCGATGCTTTCCAAGTTTTCGGCCTAAGGTATCTGAATATTAAATTCAAATTTGGGGGTTTGGACAAATAATGCTTACCTGAAAAGTGGAAACTCAGTAACCACTATGGTAACGAAATTTTTAAGTAAACATGTTATGACTGCGATCTACAAAATGACATAATGAGTTGGCGTTTTGCAAAATCAAAGTAAGACATAAATTATAACTAGATTTTAAATATGTGTGGTGTACGATTTAATTTAAATTATATATTTATTTTAAAAAATATGTATATAAATAAATTATATTTAGTATCAATTTTATAATATTTAGTATCATGTTAAATATAATTACATTAAAATTATAAAAGATAATTAATTATATTTTTAATTATTTTTGTTAAATACATTTTTATTAAATATACAGTTCCATATTAAATATATTTTTGTTATTGTGATTATTATGTTTTCATATACTTAATTTTTTATGTTTATAATGAATAATTTTTAAATATATTTATTATAAAAAATAAATTTTATTTTAAAATAATATTTTTAATCACTTTAAAAATGTGATATTATTAAAATTTTGAATTGGCTAATTTCTTTAAGATTTAAATTAAAACACTGCCAGAATTATTGTCTTGTTACTATTATTTATTATTATTATTATTATTATTATTATTATTATTATTATTATTATTATTATTATTATTATATATTATTATCATTATTATTATTAATTTGTTATTTAAATATTATTTTTTTTTTGTTTATATTTTAAAATTATTAATATATAATTTTTTTTGAAGAAAATTATTTATCTATAAGGTTTATTATATGTTTTAAATTTTATATCTTATAATTAACTATTATTTGCATGTTTTATCAATATTTTTAATATTATTATATATTATTTTTTATATATTATTATTTTTTCATTCAAGTTAATTCATAAAAACAGTGTTATTAAGAATAATAACTATTTTATTATTGTGTACCTTATAACTATTTTATATATTTTCAAAACTAATTATTTTATATTTATTATACATAATGAATTATATTACTTTTTATAATCTAAATTTATAAGAAATAAAAGTCATAATGTCTTATAATTAATCATTACGAAAGAATTATTATTATTATAACATCTATAATAGTATTTATGATTTTCACACATGTTGAAACTCTTATAGTGAATTATCAACAATTTCATTAGAAAATAAATAGATTCTATTGTAGATCTCTCTGATACGAAATTAAATTGATCGTCTGCAATTTCAATTTTTGTTCTTAATACATTTCAAATTATTATTTTTAAAAATAATTTTAAAGCGTGACTCATAAGTTGTTTTAATATTGTAAATAGAATCTTCAGAAACAGTAAATATGTGGACAAAGGTAAATTTATTTGAAATCTTTCGGGAAACGACTTGTGAGTGTGACCACTACAAATTTTGCCATCAGCTACTAATTAAGCTATCCAACTAAGATCCATGAGTTGGCACATATGTTGTGGAGCTTTTTGGGAGACGGCTTTCTGCTTTATGAAACAAACTAGAAGGAAATGAAGAAAGAAAGAAGTACTGAGGACAATTAATTAAGAGAGTGAATTAGCAATGACATGGTGATGAAGGGAACAGTGGTATGGTGTAGGCATCAAATATAGGTTGTTTTTCCTTCCCACTACAGCTCCAAAAGACTCAGTCATATCCAAGTCCTCTGGTTTCATTCCATTGGGAAGTTCCCAGTCAAAGTGATAGAGCAATGCAGCCAGAGGAAGCTCAACATTAGCTAAGCCAAGTACAATGCCAGGACACATTCTCCTCCCTGCCCCAAAAGGGATGTACCCAAAATTATTCCCTTTAAAATCAAAACTTGTGCCATCAAACCTCTCAGGTATAAACTTCTCTGCATCATACCAATGTTTGGGATCTCTCCCAAGTGCCCATGCATTTACAATCACTTTGGTTTTGATAGGTATTTCATATCCACCTATCTTGCATGGTTCCCTGCATTCTCTTGGGAGCAACAAGGGAGCAGGTGGATGTAACCTCATAGTTTCTTTGATCACCCACTTCAAGTAGCTTTAGTTCATTTACATCACTATTGCAAATTGTTTTCTTTCTCCTAAAAGCTTCTCTTATTTCAGTCTGTGCCTTTTTCATCACTCTTGGGTTTTTCAATAGCTCAGACATAGCCCACTCTAGTACTGTAACTGAACTATCAGTCCCAGCCCCGAAAATGTCCTGCACATATGTTATAGATTATAATAATAACTACTCGTATATTTTCAGTTTTATCACAGAAATCATACAATATAACACAGTTCATGCCCATTGTTTATAAAACTAATAATTATATAACCAACAATTTTATAACAGATTTAGTGATTTACTAACCCAAATCACGGCTTTGATGTTGTTGGTTGTGACTGGGATCTCGAGGCTTCCACTTTTTTGCACGCGCAAAAGAACATCAACAAGACATTCTTCGGCTTCACCCTTGCCACGGTTTGATTGATGCTCGTTGATAATGTTTTCTAAAATCTTGTCCAGCTCTTTTTAAATGTACTCCAATTTAGCTTTCATCCTAGTTATGAGATGAATAGGTTTCATTGAAGGGAACAAATCAGCAAGGTCAAACCCTCCCGTGAGTTCCACTCCTTTCTTGAGCAAAGACAAAAGTTGATCTTCGTACTCAGATTTTTTCCCAAAGGCTGCCCTTGAAATAAGGCTACTTAGCAAAGAGAAAACACTAATAGAAACATTGACGGATGAACCTGTACAAGCACACGGTTGAATGGATTGTATGAGCTTAGCCACTTCATTTTCACGAACAAAGGAGAATGACTGAACCCTTTTGGCACTGAGAAGCTCTAGCGTGCATATTTTCCGCATCTGTCTCCAGTAATCACCGTATGGAGCGAAGGCAATATCTGTTGATCCATAGGCCAGAATTTTAGGACAAAGGAGTTCTGGTCTCTGCACAAAATTAAGATCACGTGTCTTCATTATCTCCTTGGCCATGTCAGGGGATGACACAACCACTGCAGAAATTTCACCCAGTTGAAGGTGCATCAGAGATCCATATTTGTTTGATAGATTTTGAAGGCTATGGTGTGGAAGTGTGCCTGCCCCTGCCAGTTGATGCAGGTTCCCTATTTGAGGCAATTTCCATGGCCCTGGGGGAAGCTTGTTAACCGCTTTGATTTTCTGCTTGTAATTCCTTGCAAGACAAAACAGCAACAAGAGGAATGAGGTAATGACTAGGAAGGATGGTTGGAATTCCATGCCATGAATCAAAGACAAACTCATGTTTCTATCTTCCAGTCTTCTCCCGCTTCCAAGGTTCACGCTAATATCAAAAATAAGATCGGGAAATTTATTCATGAGTTGTATAAAATAAATAAATAAATAAATAAAAGTTGTCAACCAATAAACTAAATAAGTATATAATAATGAGAAGCTTTCAAATTTTCGAGCTAAGATACCTGAACATGAGAAACAAATCCTGGTGGGTTGGATAAATAATGCTTACTATGACAACGAATTTTTAAATGAACATGTGATGACTGATCTACATCTACATGATATAATGAGTTGGTTTTACTTTTATGTTATGCCAAAGTAAGTCATAATTTATGATTGCAATTAGTTCACTCTAATCTAATCCAGACAGAAAGAAAATAAATTAAGATTTTCCCATACAGGACAATGTTGACGTTGAAATTCTTTAGTTATAGAGGTATATCTTCAATTTTTTTTTATAAGGAAATATTTTTAATATTTTATTATTTATTGAGTAAATCTTATATGGATCTACTAAAAAATAAATACATTTTTAATAAAACTTATAATAATAATAATAATAAAGAAAGAGCGTGTCAAAATATTATGTTGTGAATGTAAGTTTTGTTAAACACACCTTAGTTTTTTTACTCAATATAATAAGTGAGAAACAATAATCATTTGCAAAATAAAATAAATAAAAAACATTTATAAATAAAAATCAATTATAAAAATAGAAGAATTATCACCTAAATAAATAAATAATATAAATACATATTTTAATTTTTTGAGACTTGACAATGATAGATACATAATACAGATGTTACATATCTGAACCTCTTTAAATAAAACTTTACTGGTTTTTTGTTTCTTAATTTTTTAAACAAAATTAATTTTAATCTCAATACTTAAAAACTAAAGATTTAGACTTATTGGAATTTTTAAAATTGGTTAAATTAGACGTTTCAATTCTAACAACTGTGATCGTTAATATAATTATCATCTCTCATGGGACAACTAGATAGTCACCACATGTTATAAGGGTTGAAGGTATTGAATTTATTAAGTATTATTAAAAATTATTTATGATAAGTAAGATAATTATTCATTTAATAAATATAACGTCGGATATTATCGTATGAATAATCATTTATTATTTTAGTATTTGATCTTACTCATATATATATATATATATAATTAAAAAAATAAAAAAAAATATTATATTTCTTGTTAAAAGATAAATCACATTTTTTAAGTAAAAAACAATGATATTTCTTATAGGTTTGCAGGGCGGGGTCACGGGACCCGGGTCCCAGGTCCAAGGTCGCAGGTCCCAGCGTGGGCAGATAAAATTCTAAGACGCTACAGACCACACACTAGACACTCGAAAGATAAGGTATCAAATAAAAATATCGATAAATGCATCAAGATAAGTGGTATTGCTAATTGCTAATTGCTAGTTGGTATTGAATCGCATAGACTTAGTTGAGTTTGGTGAGAAGATGAAAAGTGTGAGTCTGAGACCAGAGTTTGGGATTCCAATTTCTTCTTCAAAGGCAGGGTTATGTGTGAAACCCATAAAATTAGTAGTAGTATCATCCTATGGGAAAAACTTGAAACATGGAAATTGGAAATTTGCAACAAGTCTTAGAGTCAGAGAGCAGAGAGGAAGTGAAAGTTTGGAGAGGGTGGCAGTGCTGAAAGAAGATGATGATGATGATGATGAGAAGGGGATTAAGGATTCGAGTATTGTGATAATGGGAGCGATGTGTGTGGGGATTTTGGCAGTGGTGGTTCTGAGCGAGGAAAAGGCCATGGCATTGGGCCCAGAAGGCCCACTTGTGGAAGAGTTTTGGGACAACGTGAGGAGATATGGACTCTACGCTCTAACCGTCAGCACAGGTGCCCTTTACACAATCTTTCGTCCAATAGTTGAACTCCTTAAGAATCCCATTTCTGCAATTTTCATTCTTGCTCTTTTCGGAGGTTCCATCTACATTGTTTCTCAAATCCTCTCTGCCATGGTTGGTGTATCTGAATTTTCTTACGATTATGGATACTAACTAGACTACCTCCAATTATATCTATCTCTCTATCTATGCTATTTTATGCTTTTTCATCTTATTATTACCGCTGCCTCCATTCTTCATTCATTAATCCACTGCATGCATCCTATTCCTATCTGGCTAATCAATCCATTTTTAAAACCCAAAACACTAGACATTTCAATTTTTGTTTTAGACGTTTTATTTATGCGAAACGAAAATTTTCTCATGCCTATTGTTTCATTTTTTTTTTCTTAAATATAATTTTAATTTTCTATTTTATTTTATTTATAATTTTTATCTTGTTATTTTCAAATAGAAATATTTTATTATTTTTATTTTAAAAAATTTACAATGTTGATCTATCATTAATTTTGTTCTTCTTCTATTTCATATATTTTTATTAATAAAATTATTTTTTTATAATAATGAATATGTTAAATTTAATATTTAATGTAACTAAAATAAAATATAAATACAATTACAAATTTAACAATAATTTTTTAAAATAAAAAAATCAAATATTTATATTTTAAAATGAGATAAAAAAAATATGGATTAATTAAAATACAAAACTAAAATTCTATTTAAATTTTTATTTTTATTTAATTTTTCTTTTAATCAATAAAAAATCAGAACCATGAATTCGTATGCATTTCTATCTAAATTTCATACTAAATACAATTGTTCTATGTGGATAAGTAATTGTTTAATATAATACTACTTGAAACATGGTTAAATAATGCCCAATCCTATATAGTACAAACGGTTTACGCACGACGCAAAATCAGGTGGGTAATTTTTGTCTTGGTTCTTTAATAAAACTAGAGCACAAACTCATCCCTATGCACGACAGTCCACAGAGATAGTAAATGAGAAAATAAAAAGAGAACGGATAAAACACAAAAATAAAATAAAAAATGGGTCCATTCAAATAATTTTTAGATTAAAATATTATTTTATTATTTTTTATATTTTAAAATTTTTATATTAATCTTTTATGTTTTTGAATAAATCTAAAATGGTCGTTATGTTTCTTAATGATATTATTTTTATTATTATTTTATTACATTTTTTATATCTTATTTTTTATAACTCAACTTTTAAAAAATTGTTATACCTTATTGTGGTATGTTCTTTTTCATGATTCTTCCTTTTTTTTTTTTTTTTTTTCTTTCTTCTTCTTCTCGTTGTCAATCTCAAAAACTCAGTCGTTGTTTGGCACTATCGTATGGGCTCTCATTACTAGCAAAACAAATTGGTGATTAAAAATCGACATTATTTGGGTTGATGTTAAATTGTTTTGCAACAACTGATAGCAATAACAAATACCTGGATGACAAAGGAGAAAATGGAAGGATGGCGAGAAAGAGGAAGAAGTAAACAAAATTTTGATGATTTTAATCTAATAAAAAATGTAATAAAATAGTAATAAAAATAATGTTATATCATTATTAATGAATAAAAGAATAATTTTGAATTCGTTCACATATATAAAAGATAAAAAAAAAGTTTTAAAATATAAAAGATAAAAAATAAAAATAAAACTAAAATATTATTTTAGCCTAATTTTTATATCACTATATACTAATAGTGTGTAGAAAAACAACACTTAATAAAGGTTTCACAAATTTTATGTTATTGTAGATTATAAATAAGGGAAAAAATAACTATGGAATAAAGTACAAATTTTTGTACTTTTTTTTCATTTATTCTAATTAAAGTCCAAATATATTACAATAGTTATAAAAACAATAAATTTTAAGAATAGTTATGGATGCAAATACTATATTTACAAAAGAATTACTAAATGTCCTCAACACTGATTATCATGAACCACTTTTAACCACCATTAGATTCATCTCAAGTTCATAATGATATCATGCACCTTACACATTAAAGTCCTTCTCCTTCTTCCTTTTCAATTCTTCGTCGTGCATTGTCATCGTTGTTAAAGGTGATTTTTGACAACTACACTATATTTTTTTTTTGCTTCTGCTTCCTCTTCTCCCTTGTCTCTGTTACCATCTCTACTAGAATCCTCTTTTCTTCAACCATTGAAAGCCTCATCTTTGTTGTAAGTGGTAATTACAATAATTGAATGTAGCAAGGTTGATATTCAGTGATTGGTAAAACAAATCTTATTTTTCTAGCCATCAAATTTGTTTTTGATTCTTGTTTCACTTCTTCCCCCACCAGAACCAAACCTTGCTTCCTTGCCTCGAATTGAACCCTCTTTTTGTGTTCCTTAAAGCATCTTTTCCCAATGTTACACGTAGAGCTTTTTCTTCTTTGGTTTCCACTCCATAGGAAAATTGGTTGTTGGAACAAATCCTCAAGAGCAATTCCATTGTCGACTTCATGTGCTTCAGGCGCAAGTTCAATGATGGTGGCAATGTCGAGTTATAGACAACTCTAGTAAGCTATAAGAAGAGGTTCCCTTAGTCCTTTTTTTAACTTTTCCTTTCAAGTCAATCTAAAGTTTCTTTCTTTCTTAATTTTTTTATGTTGTGTTATTTTTTATGATGTTGTAGGTTGACATAGTTTCAATAGCGGCATAGATAAGGGAGAAGAGGAATAAGCAAAAAAACAAGTGGTGTTGCTATAAAAAATAATCTCTAGTGACGACACACAACAAAGAAGAGCTGCAAATAAAAGAGAGGGGATCCAACATGTAAAGTACATGGTATCATTGGGGACCTAAGATGAATCTAACTATTGTTAAAAGTTATCCATTGCTAAAGTCAATATAAAAGTGGTTCACGGTAGTCATCGTCAATATTCAATTGTTAAAGTCAATATAAAAAGTAACCAGTAATTTGATTTACCAAAAGAATGCTAAAATAAAAGAAAAAAAAAGTCCACACTATAACACAGTCAAAAACAATGTTCAAAAATTTTGGTCCTCACCATTTGGTTGAACTAATGGAATTGAAAACAAGGTTACTAAATGGAACGTGAATCGTTAAGCTAATTTTTGAATTGTAAATCATAATTTATATCAAATCATAAGATTTAGAGACAAAAAAAAAAAAAAACTTCAAATAGATCAAATAATGATATATAGTGTTCGATGTAAATTTTTTTAACTAAAAATAGATAAAACAACTTAACCAAAAATACTATAAAACAAAATTATTAATTATATATAAATTCACGAAGCCTTAATTTTTTAAAAAATAGCTAAATAAATCGTATGTATTAAATAAGTAATTAACAATTAAAGTAATGTGTTTAGAAACATTACTTCAATTATTTTTTATTTAAGACTTAAAACTTTATAACTTTTTAATTTTTTTTACGAGAATTGATAAAAAATAATAAAATAATAAAAATAATAAATCGTATAATTTCTATAAATAAAAAAGAAAAATTCATTCTTATATCATAAAATATAAAATCAATTAAGATTCATCTTATAATATTAATCAATAATTAGTTTAATAGTAAGATTCGAACTCTGAATACTAACGTCCTGATAACTAAGATGGAGAACCGATTATGTTTTCTTAGCAGCAACAGTATCTGATTCAGTTGAATATTTAATAGCTAACCAATCAAAAGACGACAGCAACAGATTGCTAATTTAATGTTGTTTTCAAAATAACACAGTAAGTCAATCAATGGTCTAGCTTTTCTGTACCAAGGGGTTTAATTCTTACAAAAAGTGAAAAACAAAAAGGACAAACCACCCCTCCATCAAAATATCGTTCGCATCTTATATACAAAAAGATGTTCCCAGTTGCAAGTACAATTAAAGAGGTAGCTCGCTCAGTAGGAGCAAACAACAGATGAAACAGAGAGAGGGTAACGAAAAGTGTTGGCATATTGAAAGGAGATGGTTTTTCCTGGGCCAATGGCCTTCCCATCATTGACGAGGCAATCATCGTATCCAAGTCTACGAAACACTTTCGGGTTTATCAAACATGCTGAGCTGAACCATCCACAGTGAAGGCGAATATTTGCTATGTTGCAATCACTGGCGCACATGTTCATGATTTGAACTGTGTACGAAGGAATCCCACTGGGAAGAGGAGGCACTTGCCCTTGATATATCACTATGTCGTCCTTTGAGCAAGCCATGCCTAAACGATTCATGTTCCCAACATCTACAATGCAACATAATTTTAGCACTGTATTTTTTCTTCATTTTATTACGTTAATAAATATGTAAAGGATTCTCAAACCAGAAGATTGCAGCAGCTTCCTAGAGGTGATCACTGTTCTGTTTCCTCTGGAGAAAAACATCTCTCCGATGCCAGTGTCTCTCTTACCTTCCTTGTGAATTAGTACACCCCTCACTGTATTGCAAACAAGAATATCAGTGGCTCATTAAACCATATATAAATTTATTTATTTATTTAAAAAAAGAGAAAATTGATAGGAATTAATCAGTCATGTAAAAACCAGGTACTCCAACCAATCTAGGAAGTTAGCTATTAGCACATGGTATCAAAGGCAAACAACTAAACAAGAACCATACCAATATCTTGTTATCTTAATGCGCACACACAAAAGAAATCAAAATGTTCTGGCTAGTCAAGTCAACCGGCGAGTAACCCAAACTGCTCCTTTTCTCGAAATACAAGAGTTCAATTCATTATGTGAAACCTCAACATGAGGGTAGCACCCGGTTGGGTTGGCATGCATGTGTGAGTGTGACACTGCAGTTGCAATGGTACAAAGACTAAGTAATATGTGTCATTAAGGTTAAAGTGTTACCTAAAAGCACAGTTAAGACAAAGGCAACCGGGACAATGCTAAAGGTTCGAAATTTGTTGGTACTTTTTAAAACAACCCTCATCCTGAAATGCTCTCGATCTGAAGAAAGAAACACACATGTTTTAGTACCACAGAAGCAAGTCAGAGCATAAATGGAATCCAAGTTAATGTAGAGGGAGTGAGGAGTTAGAACCAAGAAGAAAACTGACTATATCTTGAGTAGTATACTACCGAAAAGTTTAGTTGTGATGAAGGTTTAAAGCTTCAGATTTTAAATAGTCGTACGAAATACAGGGAAAGAGAAGATAAACGTATGGGAAAAATAAAATTACTCGGTACTTGTCAAAACCTGCTACCTTCCTAGAATTTATGTGCGGCACGGAACCTGTTAGGGTGAAAGCATGAAGTTGAAGTTTTGCACTAAATAAAAATGGACAAGATGAAGAAAATATAAGAAAGACCAATAGACCCAGTATCTTAAGATTTTAGATTAGAAGCAGTGAGAAGTTTATTTATATAATATGTTGATTGTCGATTAGTAAAGATGTTTCATAGTTTTGTTCTGTATTTCCCTTTAATAGAACCTAATTAGGTATAGCTCAGACTATCTTGCTAAAGAAGCTGTCACCGCATTTCTCTGTTTCATTAGTTACATTTATGGCTTTCCTTTCGCAGAACGTGTGCTTTCCTGGGCCTGATTAATTAAAGGGAGAGACATAGGAACTAATGGCCGGTTAAAACGGGGAGTTTCCTAGTCTTAAAGAATTGTATATGCTTGAATTATGCTTTCTTAAGATATACTAGTATTTTCTCTCAAAATAAAAAAAGAAAAAAGAAATGTTAAAGTACGACATTTGCTATATTTGAACTTGTGCAAGACGGATTATTTGAGTCTAAATTGATCTATCGTTTCTTTTAATTATAAGGCAATGCGTAAATTTTTCCGGTAAGACTTGATCCAAATCAAAGTCTGACAATGTCAGTGATGTTTAGAGACCAAGTATATGTTTGAAACACTGTTATTTTATCTGTTGTTATTAGCATTATTGTTGATTTCCATGAAAGAAATTGATCAAGTGCGGGTTTACTTCTCCGTCACATATTCAACTTGACGGAAAAATCAGGTAAAAAACAGTGCAAAAGCAACTAATACTAGTTGTTTCGTAGATCCACCTTGGAACAAAGTTCTGGCATGGACGGAAGTAAAATTATGTTGTAGCTGGCAGGTCACTTTTCACGTCAAATTACCAAAATGGGTGCTATGGTGCATGGTGAAACTGAACTCCAAACATTCTTTGGCTCTCGAGGGTTATTAGTACCTGAATTGAAGCAGTGGAAGTGATATTGACAAATGCAATAGTTCAATGTATATCAATATCAATGAAGCCTGTAATATAGGATAGTTGTATTTGTATTAGGAACTAGGCAGGTAAAGTAGAAGTAGATAACATCATATGCATGCTGCATGCACAATAGTAGGTAGATAGAAGTAAGAAGGAGTCAGTTCGATTAAACGCTTTGTCGGAAAAAAAGAAAAAAGAAAAAAAGAAGCAGTTAATGCAGTGAAAAATGGTGTAGATTAATTGCGTGCAGCGTGTGGATGGAACAAAGGAGTCCTCATGAATCAGATAAGCATTTAATTTATGAGGAAGCAGAGGAAGCATGCATGCATGCCTACTGGCTTTTTCATACGCAGTGTCATTAACTGAGTTGTCTCATCTTTTAATTTTCTTTTCATTCATTCACCCACTCACTAACTCTAAGCCTATGTTCCACTTCTTCTCCGCCACACGAGCGTCCCTACGCTATGTTATTATGCTATGTTTAATTTATTTATTGCAGTTCAGTTGCCCTTATCTAGACCTCGTGTTTTATTTGAGCTTTTGTAGTCCACCACAGCCACACTGTTCAAGATTCCTACAACTTGTATATACAAATAAAGTTATTTTTATTTCGTAACTAATTAATTATTAAAACGTTTTAATAATTTTATAATATTATTAATAATGATTTGTTGGATAAAGTTAATTATTATTAAATATTTCATTAATTTTATAATATTATTAATCATTTCAACAACATTAAAATAAAATATTATTAATCAAATATCAATAATTAATTCAATTACATTTATTTATTCTTAATTATATTTATATATAATTATCCTTAATCTTATAATGTTATGAACTAATTGTGAGATAAAGTTAACAATATTTATGTGCGACAATCAATAATCTCTAAGTTATGAAATAAAATTAATCATTATTAAATATTTTAATTATCTCAACATAATTTTATTGATCATATATTCATAATCATATATATAAAATTGACCACGTATTTTGGAGCACCGTTGACCCCATGGACAGCACGGAAAGCAAGTGAAAGCAAATTGTTGGTTACCAAAGTGGAGAGAATAGATCAAGTGCTTGAAGGAGTCGCTCCAGCAGTGCTAGCTTTGCAACAATTTCAGAGTTTCAAATTCCTTTTCACTATCCTCACTACACAAAAGGTGATTCCAAGTGGATTAATGAGAATTGAGAAGGGAATTTGGTAAGCCGAATTAGCAATATTATTTATTAAATGAATTATAGTATGCTATTATTACACATAAAATTTGAACATGTTATAGGGGCGTGAAAAATAAGCCACAGAGCCCATTTTGATCAATGCTATGATATAAGATATGAATGTATGCTTGTAGTTGTTCTGCCAGACAGACACACACAGGTGCAGAGGATTTATGTTCCTCACATTGCGATTCACAGGTTGTGAAAAACAAAATTGTATCAGTCATTTCTTTTTCTTTATTTTTCCCATCTTATTTTAGGGGAAGTATATGGTCACTAATTTTTTTATATTTCAGCCGTAAACAATAAGAGTGATAACCAAGAAAAAAAAAACAATAAGAGTTAATGACCAAAAAACATCGGAGTCCCAAAATTTTGGCAGAGCTGTAAACAGAGCTTTCATGCACTCTAGCAGTCAACATACGATAGGTTATTATGTGTGGGCATGGCATGGACCTTTATATATTACGAAAGAGATATTTTGCTATGATATGATGCTGCCATCATCGTTTTGCCTAAGACAATGAAGTGTCCATGCATGCATGATTCAAGAATGGACGCTCAAATACTTCTTCAAACACGAGGCATGCGCAGACCATAACCTTTAAAAAGAGAGGAAGAGGACACCTACACCCAAATTTTGGGACTTATCATCAGTAAATTAATATCCACATCTTCAAGTTTCTATACACAGAATAATATCTCCAGAAACGTATTGCCAAAATATAATAGCTATCTATATCTGTCTATAATGCAAAATATTTTGATAATTAATTGTCTTTTCCATTGGGAATAAAATACTACGACATATAATTACATATTGATGGGATTTTACCAACTTAATAACTTGCCTCTATGTGCCATGAGTAAATATTGATATAATAAAGAATTTTTACCATCTAATTTGAAATTGGCATTACGATAAATTTATTGATTTTTATAATAACTATTTTTAAATTTATATCAACAATGAATTTTAATTAATTAATCATTAAAATAAAATAAAATATTAATAATGTATAAAAATTAAGCTCTTATAACATTTAGACAAGTTTCTATTTTATTTTTAATTTTAATAAACATGAGTTTTTTTTTTTTTCATTTTTTAGGTTAAACTTTTGTTTTTGAAAGTCACTTTAGACTTTAGTGGGCAAGAATTAAGCTATGTAAACCAACTTACAAAATAAAATTCTTTTAATGTCTATTTTTTCATTGTAAAATTTAAACTTAAAATGTTATTTAAAGAGAATCAAAGTCCTCACTTCAAACACATGTTTATTTTTTAAACTTATAAATTGTTTCTTACACACACAAATATTAAATTTGAATTCATAATTATTCATAAAAAAAAAACGCGCGCGCACACACTCTTTTAACTAAAGTCCATTATTAAATAATCTAAATATCCTTTAATTACTATGACTAATTATTTCTATATTTGCCGGATGTTACATTCATCGTGTATGAACATGTAAGGAATTATTCTAATAATGGATAAACATGTATCGAAATATTGATTATGCTAAGTGCATGCAAATGGGAATTTTTTTTAAAGGACAACAACGATGTTTGAACCTAAAAATTTCATCCAAACTAGTAAAATTCCTTACTATTTGTACATGGTGAACGATAAGAAAAGAGAGATTTCTAAATACACGCAAATAAATGATATAATAACTAGTTTAACACTATAGTAATAACTAGTTTAACACTATAGTAATAATTATTATCATTTTGAAATTTTTAGGGAGTGCAAAGATAAATGTAGATGAGCAAGTAAACTTAAATTTGTTTTGGGATAATCATTTTATGCAGGCTAAACTAATTTTAGTAAAATTATATTTAATATGCTCGCTAATATTTTGTTTCTTAATTGTCGTGTTAGAGTGTACATGCATGTACTTGTGGCCGGCGGAGACTGGTAACAACTAGAAACTTCACACGACTTCTTTTATAAATGACAGCATCTCCTCCCATTCTTTTATATGTTGGATTCCCCCTCTCAGAGATAAGCCAAATTGACGCATTTTCAATTTGGTTCGCTTGGAGAATTCCACTTGTCCATATCATACCCTTCCCAGTGCTTATCTGTATCATAATTCATAATAATAATAAAAAATAGGCCATTTAGGTAAATTAATTGCAGCCCCCTAAATTATTGACGATCCAATTCCATGCTTCCTATAAATAGGAGGGTAGTTAGAGTTCTTTGTTCACTCAACCCAAGCAAATACCATAATCTATACAAGGATAAAGTACTGACTCGTAACTCTATTCCAAGGCCAAATCCTTTCTGCCTCAAATTACCTCTCTAGCCTTACATTCCATTTATTTAGGCTTTCGCACAAGAGCGAACATAACACCTAAGATGGATAAAGAATATCAGGATGGTACAAAGAAGAAATTTAATGAGTTCTTGAAAAGAACTCTGCAGTTTGTTTTATCAGTTTCTGTATTTTCTTTCTTTGTATGGTACTCTTCTGGATTTTCCATCCTTCCTCAGTGTTTCAATGCTTACTTCTCCACGTGCCTTTTCTCAATGCTTACACGCACTCTTGAAAGGAAACACATGTTCCTCATTTGTAATGCCATCCTTGCTCTTCTAGCCATGTCACCTTTTGACATACAGTTTCAACTTCCACCAATATTACAAAGGCACGAGTTTCTGAAGAGGCAGTTGGAGCTTTTCGGTTCCTAGTGAATGCTCCTCTTATGGTTGAAGAAGAAGAAATTGAACAAGCGAAAGGGCAAGAAGAATATTATTCTGAACAAGTATCAGAAGCTGAACATGGCACAGAAACTTTGTTTATAGAAACAGAAGAGAGAGTAGTAAGTGAAGCTTCTATTGCAGAAGATGTGAAGAGGAAGGATGATGAAGGAGGAAGGACAGGAAGTGGTGGAGTTATGGTGGCGCAAGATGATGAATTAGTGGCAGATACAACAATGAAAACAAACGAAGAACTAGCAAATACAGATGAACTGAACAGAAAGATTGAACAATTTATAAGAAAAATGAAGGAGGAGATGAGGATTGAGGCCCAAAGACAACCAATTGCAATCTAATACTTGCATGAATATGCATCTGGTATGTTGTAAAAGACGAGGAATTAAGTGCTTGAGTCTTATTTTTAAAATGACTAAGCCTTATTTTGTGGTCCTATTTTAATCATTTATTTGTATGTTAGCATGTACATGTTTCCTCCTTCTAGCTTCTTTCTTTTTCAATCTGTTAAGGTCTGTCATGCCGTTTTCGGCTACTGTATACAGTCACTATGCTTTATATATATATATATATTTAGACACTCAAATTTTATTCGACACTAAACGAAAAAGAAAAACAATATATCAATATGATATGACAAAAAGAGAAAGATCGAGAGAAGTAAAAAATATTAATGGAATGTTTAAAATTAAAAAGTATTCAAATATAATGATTTTTTTTAACTTGTATTCCCTTCTCTTCTTGATTTCTAGCTTTGTTGACGGTTAAATATTTTTTATTTTATTTTTATAACCATCTAAGGATGAAATTAATTCCGTTGAATATGTGAATTGAAAATCAATGTAATTCAATATCTTACTAACAAGAGAGATATTGGAGCACAAAGAAAGTAGAGCACTAGAATTTATTTTATTTTAATTTTTAGCAGAGAGCAGTAGATTCTAGAACGTATAGATTCCAAACATAAAAATTATGTAAGACAGATCCCGTTCTTATGTATGTAGAAAATTCTACACAGAACCAGAATTTATAATGTTCATACACAAATCTTTCGGTGGGGTAAATGTTAAAAATATCCATAACATTTTAAAATTAAGAAATCATATGCAGAGGGAAATGGATCCTCCCACTAAATAAGTTATTAGTATAAATTATTAAAATTGACAGTTGCTTTCCCAAAATCAGAAACGTTGTCGTTTGAAATTCCTGCTGGCCAACAAATTTATTGTCAGGTTTTGTTTGAAGTAGAGTTTTTAGAAAAATATATGGCTCAAGTTAAATTGAATATTCTGTATTATTATTAGGTATAAAGTTATACAATTAATCAAGGTTTATTCATTATAATCAAGCATTTCATCAACATTTTGAATGGCATTTTGCGTTATGTAATATATATTTTTGGTTCTTGTAGCAATTTGGTGACTCAAATCTTGTCAGAAACTACACGAACCTTTTCGAGTAATGCTATTTTGCAACACCTTCTCAGTTCTCATGATACCCTTTATATAAGAGAAGAGAGAAAAGACAAAAACGAAATACATAATGTGAACAAAAAAGTAGAAATAAAGAAATGAGAGAAATGTAAGATAAAACATATAATGTGAAAGAGAAAAATAAAAAGAAAGAAATGAATTGTGAGTGTTATAAGAAAGTAAATGGTGTGAAAATAACATTACTTAACATTTGTTCATAGAAACAAAATCCTTGAGATTCAAGAAGTTGGTGATAGAAATAACTTAGATAAATTAGATAGAAATAACTTAGATAAATTAAGTCATCCTTTAATTTAAATGTCTTTTATTTATTTTTAATTTTAAAACTTAAATTTAACTCATTTATCTCCTCTTAGAGGTTTGATTAATGAAAAGCTTATAGCAATAGCAATATTTAACATTTATTGCATGCTCTTCAAGCACCGAACGAAAGTAAATCAGCAAATAGAAATCCTTGAATTTTTTGCATTAATCATCACTGTCTCTCAGCATACATATAAAATTCAAGTATCATAAATAAATATCAAATATAGGAATAGGAAAGGTGGATGAAAATAAGAACGCCAATTGTGTTACCCTTTATTGGTGGCTAAGAAGTAAGAGAGTATCATATCCCATTCCCATCTAAACCTTTCTAATAAAATATTTATTTATTGACCAAATAAATGTCCTTCCCAAGATAATTCTAGCCAACTGAAACAAATTAATCATGTCAAATATTTACTTCTCACGTAAATGAAATATATATATATATATATATATAGTTATCAATGGTTTCAGCACCGCATTATATTATGATCATTAGCAGGTCAAGTGTACAAGCACAACTAGCCACCCTAAGTTCATTCATAATTCAATAGTCACGTCCACGTCTGTCCAAATAATGCCAGAGCCTTTTTAAGAGTTTTTTTTTTTTTTTTAGATAAAAACAACTGTTTATTTTGTGCATTGCGTGGTTTTTTAAGATTTAGTTCAAATATTTTAAAAAAAAATTATTTTAAAGAATTTTTAAACATTAAATGGAAATTTGCATAATTAATTCGAGAAAATTTTTTAAATTATTAACTAAAATATTTAATCTCGATATATAGATATAATCAGTTCAAAATAACTTAAATTAAAATTAAAAAAATACATATACTATTTATGATAGAGAGTATACTAAGAAATTAACCATTCTTAAAATAATAGTTTAATATATAAAAAATATATAGACATGAATAGATAAGTGTAGGAGAGACATAATTTTAAAACTCAATCCGTTTAACTTGTAAAAATGATAGATGGATTAAGTGATTAATCTATTAATTTCTTTAAAAAAAATTTCATAACTTGTCAATCTAACTAGTTGAAGTTGCATTGAAGTGGATTAATCAATTTTATCTATCTCGTCTAACTCATCAATATTTGACGTATATCTAATAAATGAATATTTCATATAATTAAAAAAAGAAATTACATATATATGTATATAAGATAAAATAAGTAGTGTGCTAAAAAGTAATGCAAGCGATCCCAGTCAATGTATTGTTTACCCACTGTTGAAACTTTATAGCCTGGAGGTTATAAGCTGAGTAGCAACCTTCATTTTTGCTCCTTGATTATCTTTAAATTAGTCTTTTTTTAACACATTAGCTTCTATAATGAACTATGGTGAATTTCGATCATCTACTAATTTTTGCACAAGAGAGTTTTACAATTCATTGTATTTCTTAATGTTCTATGCAGTAACTTACAAGTACAACAATTTTTCAAAGTTTTGCTAACAATCCAGACAAACATCAACTTTCTCAAAATTACAAATTATCAGATAATTAGAATGGGAGGAAACTAGTTTGAGCAATCAATTTACCATAGATCATTTAAAATTTGATTAACATCATAATGTTATCTCTTGTCAATGAAGGAAAATCTACGAGTAGTAGTTTTAAAAATTAATTCAAGGAAGTTTTCTTGTAGTTGTCAAACTTGAGATCAAGAATAAGACAGGAGCAAATTAACTTCCTCACAAGTTCAATCTTTGTATTTTTTTTTTTTTAAACGTTGGATTAAATTTATATATATATATATATATATATTTTTATCAAACTCAAATCAAAATAACCCGATTAATAATGTTCAATTCGGACCAGATGATCATTTGGATACAAATAATTAAAAATTATTTTGAAAAGATCTTAAACTATTTTGAATAATAGTTTTTATTTTTAAAATTAGATTTATTATTTTTTTAGTTTCTAATTTTTTAAAATTTTTATTTTTAGTTCGTGAACATTCTTTTGACTAGTTTTAGTATTTTTAACTTTATTATTCCTTACTTTTAATTTCTTTTAACTTTTTTTTCATCTTATACTAAAAGTAAGTGCAAAAAAAATCTTGAATAACTAAAAATAAAAATAAAAAAATTCTTAAAATTTTTCTACTATTAATCAAGTGAAATATCAAATTCAAATATTAAATTTAATTATTTTTAAAAATTAGTCAAAAGATTTCTACTAAATAAAGATATTTAATAATGCATCATCACATAATATTAATAACTGAATGATATTAAAAGTTTTTTTTACCTATATTAGCCCATTGTTCAAATGAAAATAATATTAAAAAATATAACAAATTATACATAACACTACTATTTATTATTCTTACACTAATTCTCTCTTTATATTTGAAAACATTAATGAAGACCCCTTTATATGTTATACTAACACATCTTTATATGTGATGTGACTTTTTGTCAAAAATAATGAAATATAATTTTTTATCAAGAGTCATATTGTAAAGAATCTTAAGATGTGACTTTTTATTAAGAGTCATCGGATGTCATTTTTTACTAAAAGTCATGAAATGTATTTTTTAAATGTTAAATTTCTTTAATAAAAGGTATGAGATTATCTATAAATATAATCAATCTACATACAAAAAGAGAGAGAAGACAAAAATAACATAATTTAAGAGTTATGCCTCTTGTATGTTCTTATATTGAACATCTCTTTTCTATCAAAAGTTTGTATACATTTGTGACAAATCTTATCACTCTCTATAGAGTGTAATGTATTTTATCATCTTCTATTTTTTTTCATCTTTACTTCCATGTTTTTTTTTCTAAACTTACACCTTTACAATAAGTCTTTATCTTTGTATGAATTTAATTTCTTCTATTTATGTCTTTAATTTCTCTAAACACAATAATCAACCAAGGACAATTTGTAAAAACAATATACCTCCTAATTAGGTTCATATCATGTGATATTCAAAGTCCAAATTTTGTATCCTAATCATTTCTTTTCTTTTCTTTCCTTGTGCATAGATAGAATTAAGAAAATTATTATATTCTAAAAGAGATTCGTCAAAAACACCTTATTGCATCCAATTTTAATAGAGATTAATGGAGGGGAATTGAACCTAAAGGTTAATGTTTTACATATGCCTTGGAGACTTGTGTTTTTTCTTTGTTTTTTTTTTCTTTTTATAGGACTATCACTATTAGTAATTTCTTCTATGTTACTTCTTTAATTTTTGTTTTGTTATTCTAATATAATATTCACATATTTTATACAACAAATAAAATATTTTTTCTTTTTATTATAAGAAACAAAACTTACTTTAAAATTTATTAATTATTTATTTTTTACACACTTAATTTATTATAAATTATTTCTTAAACTATAAACAGTGTTATTAAATGTAATTTATAATATTATTAATTAAAATTAACTTATACAACTAATTAATAGATATTTGTGTACACTTTTACTCTTTTTATTTTTTTTCTTTATAAAAGTTTAAATATAATTTTTATCTTCCTATTTTGTTTAATACGTAATTTTAGTCTTGTTATTTTAAAAAACAAATATTTGATCCTTTGTTTTTTAAAAATTATGATTTTTATTCATATTTAATTTTCTCTATATTTATTTATTTATTTATTTTTTATATTTAAATTAATGAAATTATTGTTTTTGTGATATCTTAAATTAATATGCTAAATTTAAGATTTAACTAAATCAAAATAAAAAATTGAGAAAATTAAAATTATAAAATTTGAAAATAGAAGAACAGACATTTGTATCTTAAAATAAAAAGAATAAAATTACATATAAACAAAATAGGAGTCTTTTAAAAAAAATCCTTATCTCTTAAACCTTTCCATGTAAGCTTCTCTATAAGAAAAAACGCACCCCTCAGTACCGATTCCTGTCAACTAATTGCAACAGTTCCAAGTGCTGCCCATCATTTCCTTCACAGCTTTCAGTGTACTTATCGAGCCATTCCAAATGCAGTTCAAATCTTCAAGACTGCGTAACGGGTATAGCTTCAGTGACAATTAGGAATTTATTTACATTTTTCTCTTGCTGAAAGTAAATCAGTTATTTAATTTCTTTTAAACTAAACGTGCGGTTCATAAAAGTTTCCACAATTAATAAGCATTAAATTGTGTCGACCGTTTGATACTATAAATATAATGAGAAATGTTATGCAATACCTTTAAGGAGATACTGATTTCACAGAATTTTTTATATTTCTGAAAATGTGAAAGTTAAAATATTTATTCTCATATAAAAATTATTTTTTTTTTAGTTTTTATTCTTAAAAAAATTACATTCTTCTATTTATACAATTTTTATTTTTGTGCTGAATGATAAAAAATATTACATTCTCATAAGAACGTGAGAACTTATTTTCTAATTTTATTATAATTTTTATTTATATTTATTATTTTAAAATTTTAAAAATTATTTTTGAAAATATTAAAAATTAACTAAATATATTTCTAAATGTGTTTAAAAATATTTTTTTCATTACAATATTATTGAGAATGTGATTTTTTAAAAATATAATATTGTAACATAAAATAAATGTCTCTTAAGACAAATGTTAACTAATATTTTAAGGATAATAGTTAAAAAATAAAAAATAACAAAAGTCGTTAAAAATTATCATTAATACGCATCTATTATGATTTTCAATGCATTCTCAATGTGAATTTTCAATAAAAATTTTCTATTTTAAAATTCTTCACAAGTGTTCTTATAACCTTAATTAGCAATATCTTATTAATTTTAAGACTTTTTTTAATTTAAAATGAATTAATATCTCAACTTATTAAGATCTATTTAAGAGATGACATCTCTTAATAAATATTATTTTATATGTATAATTGTAATTTCTAAATATGGTTATATGTCAATTATACTATATTATATTAGCTTATGAAAAAATATTAAATAAAACATAAATATAGTTAATATGTCATAAGTTTTAAAAACACTCAAAACTTCCTTTATCTAAAACATTAGAAAACTAGTACCATGTTATTATTATTTGTTGTCATAATTGTTGAATACTTGTACCAAAAGATGAAAAACTACCGAAAACTCCAATGATCCGTCTTAAAAATTAGGACTTTTACAGTTCCTTTTTCTAATTGAATAGTTTTGACTACTTCAGTGGCACTTGGCACGTAAGTGAATCAGAAAGGCCATATCAACATGTGGCCACATCAACTTGGGTTATTTGGAATGGAAAAGGGTAAAACGGAAAGTAGATGTTTTATGGTTTTAAAATGTCCATCTGCAAGGATGAGAGACATTATTGGCTATTTTTAATGAATTCTGAACTTACTTAAATGGGGACAAAAAATTAGAATTGTCCTTTTCGGTTAATCTAACAGAATTTGAAGAAGTGTGATCATCAGTTTCTTTTCTGTTCAAGTTGATCTACTAGAAACAACCCTCTCAGGTAGCTAAAAGTTAATCTATGCTCTTATTTTTGTTCTAATTAACCTTTAAACTATTTGATTTCCCTAATGTTCACATGGGCCAAGAAAGATGGTATAGCAGCTAAATGCCATATGCGATGTCAAATAATTTTACGAAAAGGAAAAAGAAAAATCATATTAGTGTGTTTTTGGACTTAATATTACCGACAATAGTACAACTTTAGAACAACTACTTTTGTTTGGTTTCTCAGTTGGTCCAAATGAACGTATTGGTTC
Source organism: Pachyrhizus erosus (assembly GCA_026544285.1). Lineage (NCBI taxonomy): Eukaryota > Viridiplantae > Streptophyta > Magnoliopsida > Fabales > Fabaceae > Pachyrhizus > Pachyrhizus erosus. The sequence continues at coordinate 19,250 of JAMLFT010000055.1, read as the reverse complement.
CCTCTGTTCAGACTATATAGACTGATTTATATAGCCTGTAGACAGAGGAACAACCTTCATCACAGCCCCTTTATCAAATTAGTCTATTAATACATTAGCTCCTATAATGAACTATGTTGAATTGTTGGTGAATGTCGTCTACTAATTATAGCGCAAGAGAGTTTAACAACTCATTGTATTTCTTATGTTCTATGGAGTAACATCCAGGAACAATAAATTTTTAAAGTTTTGCTAACAGTTCAAACAAACAATCATGGAACTATCTGAAAACAAATTATTAGGTAATTGGCGAGGAAAAAAACTAATTAAAATTTGAATAACCACATAATGTTGTTGTCTCTTGTCAATGAAGGAAAATCTACTAGTAGTAGTTTCATAAATCTATTCAAGGAAGCTTCCTTTTAGCCATAAAATTCGATATAAAGAATATGACAGGAGCAACTTAAGCCCCTCGCAACTTGAACCTTTTTTCAGGTGGCCTGCTAACATATGAAGCAATTTTTAGTAAGGTGATGGGGGATGATGAGAGTCGACGATCATTGCTTTCAGAATCAAGAGATCATGATCATCTTAGTGAGAAAATCGACCTTCAGAGGAGCAGTCCTCAGCATGGTAACGCTTCAGAGAAAGAGAACAACAACCTCCAAGAACAGAATGTGGTCCAATATATAGATGCAAAACAAGAAGCAGCATTCCATTTCAAGACAGTGTTCTTATGGTTAGGTGCCTACATAGGTGGAGGAACACTATGCTTCATTCTCACAAGTCATCAGATCAAGGGCATAAAAACCAATGGGTTTCTTGATGCCATTTACTTCTGTGTTGTGACAATGACTACCGTTGGATATGGAGACCTTGTGCCAGATAGCCAATTGGCAAAACTTCTTGCCTGCATTTATGTCTTCACGGGCATGGCACTTGTAGGGTTAATTCTTAGCAAGGCAGCAGATTACATTGTTGAAAAGCAGGAAATATTTCTAGTTCAAACCTTATTCAAGGATGAAAATTTTGGTCCAGAAGAGCTTTCCAAAGAGGTTGAAACTAACAAAGCCAAATACAAATTCATACTGGCAGCATCCATCTTTTTGGTGCTTATGATTGCAGGGACCATTTTTCTATATTTTATTGAAAATCTAGATTTTGTTGATGCCCTCTATTGTGTTTGTTCCACGGTCACTACTTTAGGTTACGGGGATAAGAGCTTCTCGACCACTACTGGTCGTGCTTTTGCTGCGTTCTGGATATTGAGCAGTACCATTTGCTTAGCTCAGTCCTTTGCTTATCTTGCTGAACTTTATACTGAAGAAAGACAAAAATCACTGGCAAAAATGGTTCTTACACGAAAGTTGTCACTCCTTGATCTTGAGGCAGCTGATCTTGATGGAGACAAGGTTGTCAGGTAAGGTAGAACGAGTACTCTTGGTAACAATTTGCACCAAGAGACGCAGTAAGTTCATTTTTGTCACATTCATTTTCTAGCATTGATAGATGGCTCCAATATTTAGCCGAATTAAGTCATTAAATGCTCACATTCAACATTTTTCATTTTCCCAGTGCCACAGAGTTCGTATTATACAAGTTGAAGGAAATGGGAAAGATCAACCAAAGAGATATTTTAGTTTTGATGGATACTTTTAGAAAACTAGATTTTGATAAATCAGGAACCCTGACAGAAGCTGATCTCAAATATGATGAATCATCTTAACCATAGACTTGCCTAGTACATCATGAATTTCAATTTACATTTTAAACTTTGTCATCTGTTATACACTGTATTGAGTTATTTCAAAGTATTCCTGTAGGACCTGTACTCTGAGTAAGCCACAAGAATATATGATGTTAGCGCGCGAACACACATTACGGAGCATATCAGATGAGAGATAAAAGCGTGAGAGAGGAACGAATCTCAGCCATGCTACTACTGCGAAGTCCGTGTCTTATGACTTTTAATATCGTCTCTATCTCAATTTGCATCTTGGAATATAGTGATATTTAATATTGGCCTCTTATCTCAACATGTATTTAAGAATATTCATTCCATTTTCCACTTCGTAATTTTTAAAACTAATTCAGATAGCTTTTTCCTGCTATACCTTGTTTCTAAACAAATGGTTACATTACTCAATTTTAATTTTAATTTTTAAGTGGATAAAATTAATGACCTAATTACAAATTTAGGAAAGGATTGGAAGGTGTATTTTCAATATATAACCCGGCTTAAAAAGCACAGGAGTGCCACATTTTGAATAAAAGAATTTCTTACACTTTGTGCAATAAGGGAAGTTCCTCGAGCAATCTAACATTTCCCACTTTCTAATACTAAATAGAATAGATTCCAAGAAAAAACTAATGGCAACAAGAAGCTGTTTTCTAAGTTGCTCGAAATTAATGTTAGTTCATAATCATATACATTTCATTATTTCAGCCAAAGCAGGCATGAGATGTGGAGATAAATATCAAATAAAGACACTAATCATTTCCAGAAGTTTATACTTTTATTTTCGTTCATACTGCTGATTCATTGTACAGTACAATTATCATTTGGGCATGAATCTAGATATAGAGAACAGGATATCATTGATCAATGTTTTGGACATAAAAGGATTCTACCTTATGAAAACAAAGCTTGAAATTTGAACACCCTCCATGCACTTAGAAGTTTCGAGCCTCCTCAGTATGTTCTGACATGCCTGTTACATAATCCAAGAGTCCTTCACCAGCTTTATCCCCATGTCCATGACCTTCGGTAGAGAATTTGGAAACCCCTCCGAAAGCAATTATTGCAGCCAAAAACACTGTAGTGGAAGCTAACAAAGGCCAAAAGTACGCCAGAATGGTCATAATTCGTGGTGCTGCATATAACAAGAAGGAAAGGGACAGTGAAAATGCTATTGCTATGGTGATATGGTATCTATACTGCACAAGCATTTTTGGTACATCCATGGCCCCTTGAATGAATGCAATGAATCCAAAGGGAGAGAGAATTGAGGGATAGAGGAAGCAGGGTAGAAAGAGAGAAAGGGAATAAAAGTATGATTATATCTCCAATCCATTAACGAGTTCGCTGTTTATATTCTGAAGAGATTCTCTATTGGAAATGATGGTCTCAATGATTCTGAGAGCTTGCTTGTCCCATCTGCCACTTATTCTTCTAAAAGCCAAGATGTTTCCTAAAAGGTCCTCTGACGAATAAAATAGATGACCATGGTAAATATTTATTTTTGGCAGTTCCATACATTTTACATAAAATTGATTTGCACAATATAATTTTAGACATTCAAAGTCACCTAAATATATAGAACCAGTGTAATTGAAAAATTCTTCCTTCGATGACCATAATTCCACCACAATATTTAGCTCAACTGAGATACTTTTAACGATATTCAGGTTTTAACACCTATAATGAGGAGCAATAAGGTGACATAAAGTTTCTAGTATAATTTCTTTGTCAACTTCCTTGAAAGGTCGATTGGTAGTGTTACTTTGTAATTGGAAATGCCGGGTTTCAATTGGAAATATGGAATGAAGACTAAATGCACAGGAAACGCACAGATTCTTATTCTTTTTTGTGGTGATGTCGTGATAAGTGTCAACAAGACAAGAAAACACGAATTAATCAATGAACATTCCAGATTTAAGAGTCCTCTGAGCTAAACTTATTCTTCCTTTGGATTTAAGGTTTCTTTAAACCACACATGGACATTGTCTCCCCCACGTGGCCAACTCTAGCCTTGACATCGTTTAATGAAAGAAACAGGTCTGGCCCAAGGCTAAGTCCTTGCTCTATGCTCTTAGAAAACACATTCATTTAATATTAATATTAATATTTATATAACTTTTATTATTAATAAGTTTAGTACAGTGATAATTAAGGTGTGTTTTAATTTTTATCCTTGATAAATAAGGTTTGAATTTTGCTGGAGAAAAAACGAATTTATTTTTTTGTAAAACTCCTCGAAACAGTTATTAATTTTAAAAAGACTCATTTTAAATTTCATTGTAGACTTAAAAATATTTTGTGTCGATACTTCAAAAGAAGATTGATAAAAGAACAATTAAATGGGATAATTTTATAAATTTTTTTCCATCCAAAAAAGTTTAAAAACATATCAACAAGAAAAATATACCTTCTTTATAAAGATTTTCTCTTAATAAACTAGTTAGTTAAACTCTCCTCACTTAATGCAACCACGCTAGGTATAGGACCTAAGCTTAATATGATCTTTTCTCAATGAGTAAGAATTTATTTAGTTAGTGTTGGTTATTTTGCATATTGCGAGCTTTACAATTCTACTCACCTAAAGACATATATTACTACTAAACGGTCCAATATCACATTAAATGTTTCATAAATGATTTCTCATATTTTTAAATATCAAATCCTTTCATATAAACCTATAAATCATGCAAATAAATGAAAAATCCCAATTATCCAAGTTAGGATTCCAACACCTAAAATCCCAAATTCAAATATATATATATATATATATAACATAATCATACAATGAAAAGAAAATGAGATAAAGATGAAGCATCTCATAAGAACTCTTTGGGTGTGTCTCTATAAGTTAAAAATTACTACTAACTTTGAAAGAAATTTGACCATAAACTCATGAATTTGTAAATATAACACTTAAAGGGTTATAAGTTATATAAAAGTGAAATTATATTAAAATATTAAAGACAAATATGGTAAAATAAATAAATTACTAGTAATAATTTATAAGTCAATTGAGTAGGGTATTATGATTTTTAGTCAAGTGTATAAAACATACTTAGGTCATGTATCATTAAGTTACTATTTTTCTATTTGGCTTGAGTCGTACATAATTGGATCGCGTAAGTTTCATTGGATCTAGGTATAATGTCATTATATCACCTGGGCTTCATTGGGTATGGATCAAACACTTACTTGATCATTTAGTCTTTATTGGATCTACGTTAAATAGCATTACTTCAATTTAGCCTTAAACGGTTTAAATCAAACATTAATGGATCACATGAGCTTCAATAGGCCACGATTAAATATCTTTATATCAATTGAGCTTTATTAGGCATTAGTAAAACCTAATTATATCACTTGGCTTTACTAGATCTTAGGTCAATTGCATTTGAATTAAACTTTAGGTCAGTAGTTTTAGACTTGACAATAAATGAGTTTAAGGTCAAATATGAGTCAATAATATTAGACTTCATAATAGTTGAATTTAGAGTCAACTTTAAGTCATTAACCTTAAACTTAGTAAGGTTGGGATTTAGGATCAACTATGATCAATAGTTTTAAACTTGTCAGCTCATAAGTTTAGGATTAAGTATGATTTCCTTAAAAAAAGGATTAAGTATGAGTTAGTAGTCTTAAACTAGGTGATACTTGTGTGTGGGGAAAAATATTTTAAAGAAATTAATAAAACAAAACAAAACATACATACATGTTTATATATTCAAATATACATGTTAAGGTATTCTTCAATTAATGTTATTAATTTAGCATTAATATAACTATATAAATAAACTATTATTTTTCTAACATAACACTAATTATTATATTTATTAAATATAATATATTTATTGAATTTAACAAATTTAATGATAATGTATATATATTAACTATATAGCTTTTATATATATTATTAAGCAAAATATAATTCTTTATGTGTGAATAACACCACAATTGTCTAATTAGTAATGACACACCATAATATATGCTCTTAATACATAATTTCCATCAGCATTATAATTTCATTGCAAAGATCATGTATGTATTTCAATTTAACTACTATCTTTGTCCTTTAATTTAAGACTCTTTTGTTAAATTTGTTTATCCTTTTTATAAGACTATTTTTATGTTGTTTCTTACATTAATTACTTTTTTGCCAAAATATTCTTAATATCTTTATAATAAATGTTATAAATTTATGAGATAAATACATTCTCTCTTATGAGGATTGGAGAAGATGACTAATAAACATTAATTAATTAGGTAAAAAAATAATTTAGTGGAAAGAAAAAGATGATAAGTCTCAATAATTTTAAGGGTAGTTTTGAAAAAACTATAAATTGTTAACAAATTTAATGTTGTTAATTAAATTAATCAACTTTCTTAAAGGGTGTATATTAGTTAAAATAGTCTTATATTTAAGGACAAAGATAGTAGATCATGAAGCTTTATTAACTCTTATCAAATCTAAAAGTAACATTAAAAGAATTTCTAAATGAAAAATCAAAATAATGCATGTTCTTACATTTGTTGTGGTGTGGATCTTTCTTAAATATATTAGACCAATCATTTCTTGTATGTCATTTTAATAGACAATGCATTTTGAACAATGAAAAATTTACCATCAATTATAATTTAAAAGCAAGAGCATTACCTTATGGATTGTCAACTTGAATAATAATAGCCTTATATTTTTTTGACCTCAAGGAGAAAAGGAAAGTTCAATGTGACCAATACACAAGCTATGACACAATATAATAATAAAAAAGACTAAAGCATAAAAACTTCAAATTTGGCACATAACATTAAAGATGAATAATGATAGCCAATGCAATCCCTATGTTATGGTTATGCAAGTAAATAGATTAGTTGCACCTTATTATTTAATATTTAATTACCTAAATGAACATAATTAACACTACTATTTACATGTTGGAACTTAAGGATGAAAAATTGTCCAAGCTATATGTGTTTATTTGTTTTCTTATATTTCCTTAAGCAAATAGATTTCTAGTCTAATCGATTCTATGATCACCATGACATTAAAAAAAACATGTTTCATACGCAAAAAACTTTCATCAAACAACAATTAAATCATTTAAAAAATGATCAAATTAAATGCTTTAAATTTTTCAATCCATCACTCCATAACTTTCATTGTTGTAAATTACAAGCATAATGTTCAACACATAAATCTTCTTATCCATCCTTTAAAAAATCTAAAGTCTAAATTGGATCAAAGACAAAAAAATGGATTATCACAAACTTTAACATTATTAACAATGACAGTTGGACAACATTGCGAAACACAATCTTTGTGTTGCAAAAATTCACACCCACAAACCCTAACAAAAAATTACTACCTTAGTCATTCCATGAAAAATATGTTACACAATTTCATCACTTGGGCTTAAACACTTACCAAGGACGCATTAACAAAGAGAGACGAGGAACCAAACCCTAAATACCACCAACAAAAATTCTCCTCCAATCAAAATTCAAAGATATAAGAGGCGAGGTCTTGTTGAGTGTAGTCCCTAAGTAAGGACATTAAAAACAAAAAAGAAGTCATATTCATGTTTCTTCTAGTGGAAATCGAGGAGTGAAAGCAAACTTATAATAAGAATTTTGAAAATAAGGATATTAATACTATGTAATGGAGAGAAAATAACGACTTCACATAATGTGTTAAATGCACGTGGACTAAATTTATAACATAAAACATATTTTTCTCACTAGTTGGACACCCAAAATCTAAGTCATCAATTTTTTATTGACTATACTCAATGGCCTACAATCCCTCATACAAGGGAGTTATAGGAAGTTTTTTTGTGTTAGGTCTCATCTTATTTATTACGATTGATTGATGAAAGAACCATCAAACATGAACAGATAAAGGCTATAGTTATTTTTGTTCTACCATTTAATAATCATAAACAAAGGAAGCAAAAGTGCTTGCCCCTACTCCTTTAGGTCTCCATAAGTTTTATACTTTGTCCAAATTTGGATGAAAGATAAAGGGGACAATATCATAAGAAATATTTTTTTTATATTATATTTATTTTTTGTTTAAACTATTTATGTCATTTTATACACATTTTTTTTCATATTATATACAACTAAAGAAAATAATTGTTATCTTTCTTTTTTTTATTTTCTATTTCTACTAAACAACATGTAAAATCATCTTACTCTATTTTTTTTCTTTTATTTTCTTAGTTGGACTAATAATATGATATTTAACTAACAGTAAACAAATATTAAAAGGAAAATATGAAATAGTTGTTACTAACTATCCTATTATCACAATAAGATAAAGATATCTAGATATAACCATTATTATTAATTAATAATTAAGGACATAAAACATTTTTATAATGTTAAGGACAAAAAACATTTGCCTAAATTTTTTTATTATTTATCATGTTAAATTAATCATATTAAACAACACTACACGAATCAAACCAATAATCAATTCAATTGAGAAACTAGTCATTGAGTCATTAGGTAAACTAGTAAATAATTACTCATTTCATATTAATCGATATATAAAAAAGTTATAAATTTTATATATAACTTATATATGTCACTAATTTTGTTAAGAACCAAGTCAGATGACCAATTTCCAGTCCAACCTATTAGATGGGCAATCCAAATCAAGTCTAATAATATTGATATTAAATCCTCTATGTCACGTTATATATAGTATGTACAACCTTATCCATTTTGGTATTGAGTATGTACAATTATTATGTTCATTCATAAAATTATGAATTCGTTAACTTGTTTAGTCAGTCGTACATTGGACACGCATTTTAAAAGACAATATAGAAAGATTGTAATTATATTAGTAAACATTTACAGGGTTATTTTATAATCATTAAATATTTGTAGTGGCTTGGACATATATGAAAGAAAAATACATACATGTACAAGTAAAATAACAAATTATAAATAAAAAGAAATATTTGTATTTGATAATAATTAGTCTAAGCAGTTAGGCCAAAATATATTGTATAGTTCCGATCAATATACGCGTGCATTTCAACCTCCCGGTTGACCAACACGTAGAGGACCCACGCCCACGCCGCCACCCATGTATAAAATACTGTATCTCATATTACATGTATAATTTCATCTCTGGATTTTCTTGAGTTAGTTTGGCACATTATATTTTTAAAACTCTACAAACTCAAACCAACATAAAATATACACCACAAAGAGGACCACCTGATTACCTGAAGCTTAGCTTGATCCCACTTTCATTACATCACTGTCAAACAGCAGTTATTAATAGCAAAAATTCTATTATGAAATCATTAAGCTTAATCATACTTCATAGGAAAACTCTTTCGATGCCTTTGTACATTGGTAAAGCCTTCCTTTTGTTGCGTATATCAAAATAAAACAGGACCTACATACCAAGGTTTGCCATTTGGCTTTGGCCTTGTGTACACTAACAGCTGGATCTGTGAACAGTCAACATTTAATATATCTATATATTATACTTTTAAGCAAAGATGACAAGTTGTCTAAATATTGATCCAAATTTATTTGTTCTTCAAAGTCACTTTAGTTTGTCGTTTTCAAATTTGATCACGATCATGAGTACACTCATTTTGTTTGTTATAGTCGCAATCTTATCCGAGTGACTTCCATCGAGTAAAAAGAGAAGTTATGTCAGAACTATTTTTGCCATTAAGCAATTCACTGGACCAAAGTAATATATATTTGCCATTAAAGTTGGTGAATTGTTTAGTTTCCCCATTAAGAAAAGAATGATGAATGAATTACTGAATTAGTGAGCTTGTTAAATTTTTCGTACATCAAATCATGAACGAAAATAATAATCTTGTCCTTTCAAGAGTTAAATGATATCTATCCTAAATCAACATTGTAATAGACCTTGTAATTATATTCACTTTACATTTATCCTAACACCTGATTGGTAAGTAAGGATGACACTGATTAATGTTGAACATTGAAGCAAACGGTGTCAGCAAATTGAAAGGAAGTTTTGCAACCTTGTCATCAACTAATGCAGTAATGCACTATTTGGTTACTTTGCAATAGCTATATGATTGATGCTGAACTTTATTGTTCCCCAGCGCAATGAAAAGATGTATTAGGTGGGGCAAAATTATTGTTATTATTGTTTTCAGAAATCAAAAGTAACTTTATAATTAACCTTATTGTGTTAAATCAAGTACAAATTATAGCATTCTTCAAAAAAAAAAAAAAAGTACAAATTATACTTTGTTTTACCTCAGGAGGAAACGGTTCTAGGGCGGTTACAGGTTCAACCGACCAATATTGTGAGTCCCATTTGTTTAGGACATTTGTTTGGAAGTAGTTTCCTGTAAGGATTCAACGGCACGGAACATCCTTTATCCATTTCCCTTATATCAGCCTACCTAACAGGATCTAACAAAAATAAAGGTCATTCATTATTTCATTATCATAACAGCTAAGACTGGAATTCAAAGATATAAAAAAAAATAACAGAGAGAAAATGACCGTTAATATTCCAGTATAAGGTAGAATTTAAAGAGTAGCCGGCTAGGACGGCCTGTTACTGTGATGCATTTCATTTGTTAAGTTTGCTTCACCAAAGGCGAAGGTCTTCCCATGCCTCTCTTTGCGGTCAATTCCTTATACGAAACGAATACAATCTCTCATTTTCTGCCTTTGAACATCTCTCTAATTATTATATATGTTTTTATGAGAGCCTCCATTTGTTGTTGATGTTTTTGGACTCAGACTACTTTGTCATTTAGTAGCACCTAAACAGAAAAGGAACCAAACCAAAGCATCGTGTAGAGATATAAGCCACTGAGTCCTCCCATCTATTTGGTAATCTATCTGTGTGCATTTCCCAAAGCCAAAAGGAGAAATGGTGAGCTGTGAAGAGCAATATGGACAAAAGCTTCCACTTGTCCAACCAGACCCGGTGGTGTTGGAGATTAACCGTTTGCAAAACCAACTCAAAGGTTCTTATTCTATTTTGTTCTTCTATCCCTTCCTGTTTGACCATTACTTCCTTGGCTTTTAGTCCCCTTCTTTCTTTCCGGAGTGTTAATCAGGTGTCAAACACTATACCAATGGCATTGATGTTCTAAGTTCTGTAGAAACTGAAATTTTGCGGGCACCTCTTAAATGAATTGTGCTATTTGGTTAGCAAGTGGTTTGAGCTTTGGGTTAGTTTGTAAGAGGTGGTGTCAGGGTTTGATTCCTGTTGTTTCTGTGTGAGTTTTCTTTTCATAGATTGCATGTAATATCTCGTTCTCAAGAAATCATACTTTTCTTCTTGCACACCAAAATGAATAAGTTGAATATAGTTTGAAAGCGTCTAATTCTAGTATCTTCATATCAGTGGTTCATTTGTAGACCTTGTAGTAACTAATAATTCAATTTGATCATCATCGCAGAAAAAGATAAGGAACTAGCGACTTGTCAGGGTGAAATCAAAGCCTTAAGGTCAAATGAAGCTCTGAAGGATAAGGCCATAGAAGAGGTACTTCTTTTTAATGCAGTTATACAAACTCCCCCTAGTATACACACCACCCACCTAGAACTTTATCTTGGAATTCAAGATGGAAAACTCATTATCTAAAATAATGCATATGGCACAATATCATAAGAAGCTTGATCCCTGCCTTAGGACCATTATGCCATGCATGTCAACATAGAAAATCATACGAATATATATTTATTTACATTAAATGACAAAGTATATAAGTTTCTCCATAGTCGGTACTAATATTAGCTGCAATTCTCGTTCTCCATTTCCAGTTGAGAAATGGAGTCAGTAAACTGGACGAAAGACTTAGAGTTACAGAGGATCATCTTAAACAAAAGGTACACTGTTCTGGCACTAGTATTTCTTGGAAGTTGGAACCATGTCCAACATTGCTAGACTCTAAAATGCATGTTTTTTCTTTAAAAAATTATTCATATGCAGAATCTAGAAATCAAGAAACTGACAGATGAAAAGAAAGACGCATTGGCTTCACAATATGCTGCAGAGGCAACACTTAGAAGGGTACATGCAAATCAAAAGGATGAAGATTTTGTTCCAATTGAGAGTGTCATTGCACCTCTTGAAGCTGAGATCAAAATGTGTAGGAATGAGGTACAAATAATGCAATTGCCAACAAGGATGTACTTACAAGGAAATAACAGAAATTAAGTGAATTTTGCATGCTGACAATACTAACAAGTAACCTTCCTATTTGGCTTTATAGATTATAGCACTTCAAGAAGATAAGAAAGTTTTGGAACGACTCACAAAGTCAAAAGAGTCAGCACTGCTAGAAGCAGAGAGGATTCTACGAAGTGCTCTAGAGAGGGCTTTAGTAGTGGAGGAGGTTCGAAATCAGAACTTCGACTTGAAGAGACAGATTGAGATCTGCCAGGCAAGACTTTCTATGTGCTTTTCATATTTGGTTTCTATAGTGAAATGTAAGTGGTTCAGGCAATTCAAAACTATCAAAAACAGGAGGAGAACAAACTCTTAGAGAAAAACCATCGTCAAAAGATTTTGGAAGTTGAAAAGCTTAGCCAAACTGTTCAAGAACTTGAGGAAGTCATCTTAGCTAGTGGAGCTACTGCTAATGCTGTTCGTGATTATCAGCGACAGATTTCTGAATTGCAAGTAGGCATATCTTAAGGAGTTATTGGCATTCTGAACTTATCATTAGCTATAATGACTTGTTGATTATTGTTGCCTGATTTTGCATAATTTTTCAGGAAGAGAAGAGGACGTTAGAGAGGGAACTAGCAAGGGTAAAAGTTTCAGCCAACAGAATTGCAAATGTTGTGGCTAATGAGTGGAAGGATGAAAATGATAAGGTCATGCCTGTCAGGCAATGGCTGGAAGAAAGGAGGATTATGCAGGTATATCTTCCTTTGAAAATCTTTAGAGATCATATATTAGTCATGTAATTTTACTCCAGATAACTACAATAACCATGTATTCAAAGAGGAAATCTCAATTTAAGAGGGTGAAACTGATACTTATCCTATTTTAGGAGTTCAATCCAATCAAGAGAAGATATTACTCTTTTCCTGACTGTAGTGAGAAAAATTGACAAAGACAATTCAAATACCTTTTCTATCCTTGTACTTATTTAAAATATTGAGCAAGAACTTTCTATCATCAAGCGTGCCTCCTTGCGTATGTAGGCAGAGATTCAACGGTTGAAAAACAAGCTAGCTATATCAGAGAGAACAGCTAAGGCAGAGTCACAATTGAAGGTATTTATCCTACCTTTTCGTCCTTCATGTAAGCATCTAAATCAATTTTTAACGTATTACTAATGTTATCTGATGTTTCACTCCAGGATAAACTGAAGCTGAGGCTTAAGACACTGGAGGATGGCTTGAAGCATTTCTCTAGCTACCCAATCACTCCGAATGTGTCTTATGCATCTCCTAAAGCGGAAAAGTCTAACATACTAGGCTTCTTAACAACCAATGGTGGACTGAGAAAGAGATCCACATCACAACCAAGGGCATCTACTGTTGGAAGCTCTCTGTTCCAAACACCAAATATAAAAAACAACACTGACATCGTAGCTGGAAATTTAAAACTGGGAAGCCCTACTAAGAAATATACTTCTGAAGAAAATATGTTAAAGAAAGGAACGTGGGCATCAAGAAGTAAAGTTGCTGATAATGGTGAAAAGGAAAATAAAATGCAGGTGAACACAGGCATGACTTTAAACAGATACAATGATGAAAGAGAAGCAACAGAAATTAAAACCATTGTTAACGTGGATGTAGACCCTGAAAATAAGAAACCAAACGGTTCAAGCAGGGATGATGTGGTCTCAGGTTTTCTATATGATAAGCTGCAAAAAGAGGTCATCAATTTGAGGAAGTCCATTGAAATTAAAGATAGTAGTTTACAAGCTAAAGATGAAGAAATTAAGGTAATAGTAACAAGAAACAACTATTCCCCGCCCTATCCCTTCTCACATTAAAGTAAAGATGATTTTCTTTTATAGATGCTTATAAAGAAAGTCGATACACTGACAAAGGCCATGGAAGTAGAGTGGAAGAAAATGAAAAGAGAAGCAGCTGCTAGAGAGAAGGAGGCTTCGTCAACAAAGTCCGATGATAATAGGAAAAACAGAAGCGCAAACTCCTCTAAAAGGTTCTTCAACTTCACTTTCTGTAGTGTGGCTAATAATTGTTGACTGTCAAGTTTCTTCAATCCATTTTAATACTAACCGTAAAAACTTTATGAAATTGCTACAGGGCGATATAAAATTGTTTTAGGGTGATGGAAGAGCGCTGACAATTCTTTATTTGGAGCTAGTCGAAGGCAATTTAATTATCAATGGCATCTTGTGATTTTCTCTGTAAATACAAAACATTTGGTGAGGTAGTATCCTGAAATGAATTTCTGCTGTGGAAAGGAAGTTTGGGAATTTATTTTTGTACAAACAGAAGTGTTCAGCATCTTCCGCTATATCTGGATAAATGACATGCTTTGTGATCGTGAGTTTTACATACTAGCCAGGTTTTGTCACATGCTTCAGGGGACATGAAATATGAGGAACACTCGTGAAACAAGTGGATTATATTGTCCATATTAAGTAGTGAAAGATTTAGGGCCTATTTGATTTCCTTTTCACTTTTTGGTTATAAAAATTGTTTTCTAAAACAATCTCATATTACTCAGCAGTCAATTTCCCATCCAAAAATCTATCAAGTTTGAAAAATTATTTTCAAAACTAGTTTTAAAAATCAAAAAACAGAAACAACTAGAAAATATTTTCTCATTTTCTTCTTTTGTGTTCATCTTTTTCCACCTCTCCTGTAATTCCACACTCTACTCTGCCTTGCATCATCTTCCACTAGTTATCTAAGCAACTTTATTTAGTTATATTTTGAAAACTAAAAACAGTTTAAAATTAGAAATCAATTCTAAAGAATAAAAATAGGAGTTTGCCTAAGTTGAACACACTACACCGAGAAGGGATCCCAAGTGATTTCGAGACTAAGACTAGAAAATGGTAAATATTAAATCGATATGACATACCTATATTTCTCTTGTCGTTGAGCATCAAAACATCTACCAATGGTAATCCAGGTTTACTACAATTACAGCCAAACATAAAGAAATAGGTTGGATGAATTCTGCCAGTAATATCACTTGAGCATTCGTTGAAAACATGAGCAAAACTCAGCATTCACCTACACAAATGCTCTGAATGCAAGATTCTTAAGCCGAAAGGGACCAAATAGAAAATATGCAAGTATCAAATACACACATGAGCGTGCTGGGAAGCATTTCTTTCATTTTTCTTCTGCCTACTGTTATGTTTCAAGAATCAACAGGTAAACATCACCAATTTCCAGAAAAAACACAACTTATATTATCCTTTAGGAAATTAAAAAAAAAATGTACAAATAACTAGTTGCACAATTTGTCATGGGAAAGCTTAAAAATATGATTCTCTTATCATTTAATAGTTCTGCACTTGGTAAAGGGGCACATGTTTGGCACCCTGACAATTCAGAATTTCCCTTAAAACGAGCAACTATACTTTACTGCTCCAGTTAAACAGCAATTGCAAGTGTTCCTTAGTCATCACAATCTTCACTTTCCTCGCTTTTACATTTCTTTTGCCAGTTTTCCCAAGAGATACCAAAGGCTCAACAGATTGTGTCAGGTAGGGCACAAGACAGTAAACCTCCCCAATATGCAGCCTCCTGCACACCAGCATGTAGCGTTTAAAATAAACAGGGTTCATCTTTATAACCAGCATTGAGGCCTTCAACTTCGTTTCTCCTCCTTCAAGTAGAGGACCTCTGGTTTCCTTCTTTGGTTGAAACTGAAAACCCACACAGTTTCCCATAGTGCATTGATCAAATGAACTTAAGACTCTTTATATATAGTTATGTATTGGTTAATTAAGTTGCATAAAACTAACGTGCAAGCCATCACACAGCGTTCGTTCTTATTGACTTATTTAAAAAAAAAAAAAAAACACAGAAAAGGGTTTCTTTCCGCGGAAAAAGTCAATGACGCCCATGCACTACAAGGACGGACTTGAACTCTCAATGTGATAGCTTGAGCTTGAGAAGCCCATACATTGTTGTTTAACTAATCTTTTTCCCAAAAGAATACAAATTTTATTCAGAATCAAAGTCAGTCCCACTCACTGCCCACATAATTAATTGAAATAAGGTCAACCATTATGACCATAAAAAATGCTCAGCCTAATTGTCTTAACCACGCCTTTCATTCTCTTCCTTTTTTTCTTCTCTTAAGTTTTCGAAAAAACAAAAGAAAAAAAGTTGGACAGGAAAATCACTTGCATTATGTTCACATTGATTTTGCCATAAAACGAGGAACACATGCAACAACGAAAATAAGAAGACTTTTATGTATACATTCACTTTCACAAATTTTGTACAACAAACTTAAACCTACCAATAGCCTCTATTATCCTGTAACTGCTAAAAAGTGGACGTCCAGATTTGCATCAATAGCCTCTGTTTGGCAAGAGTTGCCACCACATAACATAATACTTCTTTCATTCTTATATATAAAAATTAAATGATGATATTTTTTTTAATTATAAAAATATATAATCATTTTTAAATACATTAATAGTCTATTTTTTATATTTTTAATTTATTGTAAAGTCTATTACTAAAATATCACCTAAATGAATATATTTATTGAATTATAGCCAAAATAACTTATTCTCGTTAATTAAAAAATTATTTCTTAAATTATTAATATCATCATTATCTAATCACAACTTAAACCAATTAATAATAAAAATATTTAAAAAAAGATTAAATTTATGACTACATTAAGTAAAATGTACTAATTTAATTATTTTTATTAGACTTGATAACAGATACTGAATATTAGTATTAATTCTTCATTTATTCTATAAGACATCCAAAAAAATAATTATATATCTGAATCTAATACAAGAAATTCCTCACAAGACAAAGGAAAATGCGAAAAAACTGCATTACATATCATTCCCTGAAATAACATTATCAATGGACAAAAGCTGTTGGAATACCTAAAACCATAGAGGTCAGAAATTATGCAGTAACCAATTCCCTAGACTCCAACCATGACTTGGCTGCTACCTGTGTAGTCAAAAACCAGCCAGCCTTATCCGGAGCCTCATGAAATGGAGCGTCGAGTTCGTTCAAATGTGATTCAACCACACTTGCCAAACCTTTGTCCGAATACCTGTGTTTCCCATGACCAGTATTAATTCCAAGAAGTGGTGGAAGATCCTCTCCTGATTCCAAAGTCTTGGACAAGTCATTTATCCAAGCATGTAATGCAGTCAGCGAAGCTCCAAGCGAGAAACTCCGTAGATGCAGAGACCACTGAGTTTTAGACTTGGACTGTATATCCGTATATATTTCAAGCGTCAACCCTAGGTCCAGAAGCTCACACGCTTTGTCCAACAAATTCAGGTTGACACAGAGATCGATCAGAGAATTGCAAAAGGGCTTCTTTACTTCATCAGCAATTGAATTGAAGAGTTCCAATGCTTCTTTTCTAAACTCGCCATCACCCTCCACCAGTCCTTCCACCAAATATCTTACCACGGACCCAAGCTTTGGATTAGCCTTCTCGACACAATCTTTTAGCTTACCATGCTCTTCTTTTGGCGTTTGGGTCATGACATTCAGAAGACAACCACAGAAACGGTCATCTGGGCTGATGCCCAAATCCAAGAGTTGATAAAATGTCTTTACAACATCATCAGTACGGCCGACTTTCCCGTAGCACTGGACAAGCGATGTCAGAACATAAATAGTAGGCTGAAAGCCAGTCTCAATCATTTCATTCAACATTCTTTCAGCCTCTGAAACATTTCCACTGCAGGAATATATGGTAATCATGGAGGAGAATGTCCAACTGTCACAAAGGGAAGTTGCAGAACTTTTCATGTCTTCAAAAATCTCAAAGGCTTCATCGGCAAGGCCGAGATCAGCACACATGGCCAAAAGGGTATTATAAAGGTGAGTGTTCATTTCCATTCCCTTTTCCTTCATTTCCTTATAAACAAGGAGAGCATCTTCGCTGTAGCGGCCTCTGCCATAGGCACGCAAGAGAGACGCATAAGTGGCCCAATTTGGCGAAAATCCATTATTGGTCATCTCCGTATATATGGTCTTGGCCTGCCAAGGCCTCTTAGCTCTCCCCATGGCATCCAACAGAGTGTTATAAATAACCATGTTAGGCTTAACAGCAAGAACCTTCATCTCTTGGTAGACATTTAAGCATCCATCATAATTCCCTGCCAAACCATACATCTTAATCAAGGTGGAGAAGGTAACAGTATCAAGGCGCCACTTCTGGGTCCTTGCACGATCGTACAAGCGCAGTGCCATGTCAATATTGCCAGCCCTGCCATAAGCATCAATCATAGCCGAGTAGGTAACATCATCAGGCTCACAACCAAATGACGACATCTTTTCAAACCAATCGACAGCCTTAGAGGGTAAAGAACAAATCCTGGCACAGCTAATTATAGTGGAGAAGGTAACATTATCAGGCCTGACCCCTCTCTGGAGCATTTCATCAAAGAGGTTCTCCATGGCATCCAAATTCTTGGTCTTCCTAAAGACCTTGAGGGTAACGTTATAGAGAATGACCTCTCTGGTGGGTCTAACCCTACGCTGAAAGTAATTGAGAACAAAGGGTACAACGCGAGAATTGGACATGTTATTGATGACAATTACAGCGTCTTGCTCTATAATCCTAACCCCCAAATCATTCAAAAGAAGAGACACGTCATCCAGAGAGGGATTGCAAGAGTCCAAGGAATGGGCGACATTAACAAGAGAAGTGTACCTGGCATCGTAGGATCTTCTCTGGAGTTGTTTGGCCCTGGGGCTTCGGGGGTTGACCCATATGTAATTGCTTTTGGGGGATTTTGCGTCGGGAATAGGTTTTTCGAAGGAGACATGGCTGGCGTGAGGAGTGAGAGAAGGAGAGGGTTGAAAGGAAGAGGACAGGTTTCCAAGTTTGAAATTGCGAGAAAAAGAAGAAGAAAAAGAAGAAGAAAAAGAAATGGTGGGAAGGTCATGGAATAGAGAAGAAGGAGAAGAGCAAAGATTGTAAGCCATTTTACAAACCCTCTGCCTCGCCTTATCGTATCCCACATCTACAACAAATATCCAAACTAAACCAGGGAGTAGGAGATATCATGTTAAAAACTTTTATTTTAATAACTATTTATAAATATCTTGTTAAATAATTATATTTAGTTAGAATAAACATTATTTATCATTTTTCTTATAATATTTTTTCTTAAATTTATATTAAAAATTCTTTACAATTAATTTTTATTATTATTTTAACTTTATACTGGAAAGTATAACATTTTAAAATATAAATAAAGCTTAAATACTTTTTACTCTCTCAAATTTAAGAATAAATATTTTTTAATCTCTTAACTAAATTTATTTATTTATTTTTTAAATTTGTAAAAAAAATATTTTTTTATAATAAAAAATTATCACAAATTACAAA